>PVJC01000766.1:85381-110528 GCA_004026665.1 Murina feae
TGAGTCTCGGAGAAAACAACAATATCCTTAGGCAGGAAATTCTGAGGAAGAATTTTACATGTAATTAACAGGTGGAGATTTGCTATAATTAACAATGTTTTAACTTAAACAATGGGTGCATAGCTCTGACCTTTCAGAGCAACCAAAGTAGGTTAAAAACAATCAGTTTCTAGCATAAAAATAATCAGTTTCCAGCAACTATCATTGCCTTGGAACAATCCTATGTCCAGACTTCTTTTAGTATATAGTATAACAATTGTAATTTGGTCTTCTGTTACTTGGTAATACAAATGTGCATTTCAGAAGGAATATTAAGTACTTAGAATCCCCTTTGAGATCTAATAAAAATAATTATTTATACTTAGAAAGGTTTTTCTATATTTCAAAGTATTATCATGCCCCTATGATTTCACTACAAATTTGAACTTTAATTATAATTTGATTTGATTTTTTTCTGCCTCAGATATTTATTACCCCTTCCTAGAGAGGTTTTTGCTAAAAGTGTGGATTTGGAATCAGAAAGACCAGAGTCACATTTTACTAGACATTTGAATGAGAAAATTACTTAATTTCTCTGATATCTAATTGCCTCGCTTAAAAATAATATCTAGGGCTGTTACTGAGATGACATAAGTAACGGGATTCTCTAAATCTTGGCACAAAATGAACCCCTCCCCCCAAAAAAAAAGTAAAGAGAGAAGGAGGAAATAGGGGTGGGTAAAAACAAATTGAAACAGAAGGAAGAAGAGAAGGAAAACAAAAGAAGAAGAAAAAGAAAAGGAGGAGGGGGCTAAAGAAAAAAGTGGAAAAATAGGCAAAAAAAAAAGGCGGGGGGGAAGGAGTTAGAAGACAAAGGAAGGCAAGGAGGGAAAATTGGAGGAAGAAAAGAGGAGGAGGCAGTTCAGAAGATGAGAGGAAGAGTCATGATGGCCATGGCAATGACAATGACAATGATTTTAACCCAGAGAAGAACTAAGAAAGAGAAGTTAAGATAAATTTTAGTGCACACTCAAAAACCTCTGATCATCTGTATCTTAATACTAGTACAGTGTGATTCCCTGCCCCCCCCTCCTTAAAGCTTTGCTATTATATATGGTTGACCCTCATGCAGTTTAAATCTTGTTACTCCAAATACCACTACAAAGAAAATTGCAAAGGATTATAAACCTTGGGCAATAGTCCTCGTATTTCAAAGAAGTGGTTGATTCATTAAGATTCCAGTGCAATCAAAGAACTTGGAGAAGTCCCTGGAGTTTGTTTTAGTCAAATGTGAAGTACAGCTAAATTAAACGAATAAAAAATTAAATGAGTGATTCATTGGGTTTCTCCTATAATGACCAGGTGTCCTTCTTCTTCAGTGATGACAGGATAAGAGGAAAGAGGCTTTTTTTTCTCATGCTAGAGGGAGGTCTTGACAGTGAGGGCTGATAAAAGACCCTCAGTTACCATCCCATTGGTTACAAGCCATTTCCTACACAGAGTCTAAGAAAAAACTTGACTGGTTTTGTGCAATCACGGTAAAGTGTAGCATAAACGAACATAGGTGGGGAACTAGAAAGATCTCTCAGAGGACCCTCTGGAGCTACACTATTGTACTGAAGCCATCGTGGGGAGTTGGGAGAGGGGTTTTTCCCATTTACTTCTCTAGGTTTGTTTGTATCAGCTCTCTCCCTGTCTCACTGTCCCTCTCAGATGCTGTCGTGAGCCCTCCATCTGCAGCTCCCTCCTTCCTGCTATAAGAAACACATGCAACCTTTCCCTTTCTTTGTCCTACCTACTTCACACCATTTATGTTTCCAGCATTCCTTGGTATGCATTTGAGCCTGAGATTTACCAACTTTCCCAAGTGCCATATTCCCACTAGATCCCCCTCCGTTTCAGCTTGGATTATCTCTAGCCACCATCTCTCGGACACATCCATGGATATTATCGCTAGTTCTCATTCTCCCCTCTAGGAGGTTAGAGCTTGAGCTAATGCTGCCGTTATCGCCCTAACCTCTACCCTCTGGCCTGTTGCCTTTACCTTCGGCATTTAAGCTTTCACTTTGGAATCTTATTACCTTGCTTTGCAATTCCAGTAGAGTGACTTCACCCAAGAAAGGCAAAAGAAGGAAACTCTTGCATTGACCTGAATTAATAACGGAGAAATGAGAGAAGTCTAATCTTTTCAGGGCAGAAGATGTGTGCATTGTTTGTTGTGAGGAGCCCTTGGGAGGGGCAGATTTCAAGGTCAGCATTGATGTGGCACATTTTTCAATTAGACAATATACTGTATGGCATTTCCCTTCCTCCCCCAACCCCTTCTCTTTTATTACCACATGACTTCATCTCCCCCGTGTGACTGACAGAGCCCATTGGGCTCAACACTGATAAAAAACATCTGGGGGAGAAAAATTGCAATTTAGAAAACAATTAAGTACATCAATTTCAATTCATTTAGTTGGCCAGAGAAAGAAAAGTTCTTTCAAAGAGGTAACTTGATCTACAGTGGTCATGGATTAAAGGGCAGTAGATCCATTTTCTCCAGGTCAAAGAGTGGAGGAATGCATCTTAGCTCAGAGGTCTAAATGCAGACACACACTCCTTGTAGCAAATTTTAAAAAAGAATAAACCACTGAGACGTTCCCTAATTTTCTCATTTCTTCTCATGTTTAAGACATTCTTTTTTCTATTCTTAATTCCCAAGAATTTAAGTGCTTCCTTGAAGGGTGTGTGTTTCTCTCAAATGCTCACCATACGCTCATTTGTTATGGGAGCTGTGTAAGTGAATCTTGGTTTACTATTCAAGACCCTATCCAAAGGACTCAGGGGTAGTATGTGCATATGTGTGTGTGTGTGTGTGTGTGTGTGTATTTACTGACTTTCCCTTTTACTCACTAGCTCTTTGAACACCCACCCATGAGTTCATTTTTTTAAGGTACTCAGAACTTTTACCAATCATGTCATAACTTTTCATTCGCAAAACCTTATACAAAGAATTTTAATACCAGCAAGCTTGTCCTGGGTGCCTCCTCCCTTGCCAGAAACATATACTGTGATATTTTATTGATCATCTATTATAACACAGCCACTATGACTTACCCCTTGATTATACTATCTAATTTTCTTGTCAATCTATTACATTAAGTAGATATTATCATTCCCATTCCTAGTTTAAGACATTAAGATTCTTACCCACACCAAAGAGGAAAGAGTTGAATTAGATTTCTCACCTTCTTAGGTTCATGCTCTAAATATCACAGACAGAAAAATAACAACCTAGGAAATAAACTAGAAGGTAAGTTCCAGTGGTAACTCTGAATTAAAATTTTCTGGTTACATTTAATTAAGAGAACATATATTTAAAAAAAAGTATTTAGTGCCTGGCCCAAAGTAGTTCCTCAGTAAGTGATGGCTGTAATTATTACATAAATCCATCTTTACTTATTCCTGTCCTTACCCTCAATTTTCCTTGGGATTAGCAAGCATACTGCTGAGGTTTTATTATAGTCCCCACTTAAAATCCTCACCTAGGTGATCTGAAGCCCTAAAGGCAAAACCCAGGAGCAGACATTTTATGTTAACTGACTGAGAATATTAACTATCAGGAAATCTCACTTTAAGGAAGGAAACAACAGATGGAAAAGTTCCTAAAGGAGACCTCGCTCATTTTCTATGAAAGTCTGCTTTGGGAACCAGCTTAAAACATAGCCCTATCACAGCATGTGTTTAATTTTGCCTACTGTAGACAAAGAATGCAATTACAAGAATACCGTGAGGCCATATGGCAGTGTAGGGTTGGGCATACTCATTCTGTAATGAGCCAGAGCTGCCTGACAGGATCGTTCAACAAGTGGACCACATTGGCACTAGAAGGGCTGGAGGCTAGGAAACATGAACAAAGAGAGGATTCCACATTAGGGAACGGATGGTGAAGTACAGAGGATGGGTGGGCTAGAGGCATTCGAGAGGCAGGGGGAGTGGAAAGAGGAGCCACTGGTGGGGCTGTGGTTGAATCCAGAAGCCTTTTGAAACTCATGCGTCTGGGCTCCTGGGTAGAGAATCCAGGGGTGATTTTCAGCTCAGCCAAGTCAGAATATTGCTGAGAAGAGTTTACTTTGTTTAATTGTGGAGGTAGCAGAATGAAAAATACCTAATTCCAAAATCATCGCTGTAGTTGAGAAACGTGGAGATAGATCATTGGGAATTAGGGTGTTTAAGGCATACCTGCTAGAGGAAGTTCCCTGGTAGAATTTGGTGAGATGAGAAGAAATCAGGAATGCTTGCTTGTCAGAGGTGAACAGTCGAACAATAGTAAGAAGGCAAGAGTGAGGATGGTGACTGCCAGAAAACCATGGAACTGAAACTGAGCACCATGTCACCCCACCAACCATGAGTCCAATGAGCAAACAGTGAGAGGGTCTTGTGTTCAGTTCCTTGTTGGTAATAGAAGCAGGACAACCTCCTTCTACTGGACAAATGTGCTTGCCGAGGAAGGGAAAAGTTTTCATGATATGTCGGTTTTTGTTTTTATGTATTCTTGATTGGTTTGGTTTTTAACCTCTCAAGGTCAGCTCAAGGCAATAAGACAATTCAACCCAAGGTTCTGCAGAATTTGTCAGAACCATTTATCTTCCTGGA
The DNA here is from genome assembly GCA_004026665.1 of Murina feae. Classification (NCBI taxonomy): domain Eukaryota; kingdom Metazoa; phylum Chordata; class Mammalia; order Chiroptera; family Vespertilionidae; genus Murina; species Murina feae. The sequence continues at coordinate 90,002 of PVJC01000766.1, forward strand.
TTTTAAAAGGCATAAAGTGTTACAAAGTAAGATTTCCAGCCTTTCTGACCCCTGTTTCTGCCAAAAATGCCCCATGACAACTACCCTCTGAGAGGCAACAGCCTCTTCAGATCACAAGGAGCCCTGGAGCTTGCTAATAAAAAGAAGACGATTTTCCATACAAAGAAACCAGATCTTCCCTGCTCACCTAAGACTTGGCTTCAGATGTAGTTGAAGGTTTGGGGTAGGGTTATCATTTTTATATTACAAAAGCTTACTCTGAGCTTGAATTTTCATGTTATTCTTTCAAGCACAACAGAACCACCTGTCAGGATGTACAAGGCAACTCTTTCTTGAGATAGCTGTAAATTCGCCTGCCCTTCCTTTCCTCTTTTGGACTTTAGGTTTCTTCAGGGACCCAGAAGGATTGTTTCCATGGAATCTAGTTTAACCCAAAATAAAAACCTGCTCTACAGCATTAACAAATCTTAACAGGCAGATTCTGAACCAAAAGACCCATGTCCCTGGGCTGAATTGCTTCGTACAGTAAAATTCTCCATGTGGATTAAAAGGAAAAAGAGAGAGACAGACAGACAGGGAGAACTCTTTTCTTCATCTTTTTATTTATAAAACACTTCTGAGCTTATTGGCAGGAAGGCACAATCTACTGTAACATTCAGGGTGGTCCATTTAAAACAGTGCCTTCAACACAGGCTAGCTGTAAGTGTGGCCCATAAGTCGGTCACCAGATGTATTGTTATGTCATTCCTTCCTGCCATTGTAAAACCAGGCAAGGCTTTCAGGGCTGGGAGGATACGGGGAAATGCAGGGAGGCTGCTGAGCCATAGAACTGTGAGAATAAAGAAATCCACAAGGAAGCCTGGTGACTGGAAAGTAAAATCTGAGCAAAAAATAAGAAATGTGTTCAGTCGCAGTGCTAGCGTCTCTGTTCTCACAGGGACTCTTTGGGTTTTTTGTTTTGTTTGGGGTTGTTATTTTTGTTTGTTTTGTATTTGTGTACCACCCCAATGGTTGGATTTCATTTGCTCATTCAGCACATGTTTATTGAGCTTCTACTTTGGCAGCACTCTATTGAATGCTTGAGGACATAATACTATAAAAGCAAAGGCAGTGCCTTCCAGAGCCTGCGTTCTAGAGATAAACAAATATGTCCATGGTATGTTCTGCATAATATCAGATAGTGATAATGCTTTAGAGAAAAATATTGCAAGTGAGGAGGAAAGGGGAGAACTTGGAAAGGGCTCTTGAACCAAGTAACTTTATTATAGCAGAGACCTGAAGGCAGTGGCAAAGTGAGCCATGTGCACACCAAGCAGACGAAACAGCAAGTGCAGAAGCCCAGAGAGGCATGAGCGTGCAGACATTCCGGGAACAGCAAAGTGAGTGTAGGTCCTTGTGAGACCAGCTTTATTTTACTCAAACCTTCCTAAAGTTAAAGATAAAGGGTGAAAGAAATATGGGACAGAACTGGGATTCTTATTTATTAACTAAAAGTAGAAATTGAGGTAGGGACAATTAACCTATTTCCCATGTCCCTGAGCCATTGATCACACAGAGCATGCTGTATGGCTAGTGGGGACACCCTAGAGTGAGGGAAGAGTGGGGAGAATTTTGCCATAAAAAGAGGCAACCACTTCTTGAATGAAGATTAGGCAATCATTGTGAGCTCTGTCCAAGGCCATGGCCATTTCAGAGTCTGCACTGGTATTCTGTCAAGGTTAGTATGAAATTTTGTATTACCAATAAGGTTGTCAAAGTGCAACTGAAATAAACTTTCTGTTTCCTAGAAAGTTTGCTATTAAGGACAGAAAAGGGAAAAGTCATTTTACTCAATGTTTGCTCTTCTCCTTCCCCCTCGTTGTGCCTTAACCTGATGCATTGGCCTCTTCAAAGTTGGAGAGGTATCATTTCATTTCTTAGAAGCAGTGCTGAAGGGTGCCCAGGGAGAGAAAGCCTGATCTCAGCCACCTAGTGTGAAGGCCCCAAAATGCTAGGGAGCCTGCAATGAGAGGCTTTACTGGCAGGGATCTGCCGCCTCCTCCTAAACTTGAGGGCTCAGTCATGAGATGATTTTTTTTTTTCCTTCCAACGGGTCTTTGAAGTCTGATTTCAGGATCTTTTTCTGGTATTGTCTACACGTTGTTCACATGTTCTGTAGGTCATAACTCCAAAAGTTTGATCTGCCTCTTTACTTCCAGCTTGGCCCCGATCAGTTCAAACAGAAACAGAGAAGCAGAGAAACGTGCGCTTTTAAATGACTCCTTTATTTGGCCAACATTCATTGAACACCTACTACATGCTAAGCATTCTTCCCAGAGGCTGGGCATGAAACTGTGAACAGCAGTGAAACCGGGTGGGAGGATGTGCAGAAAGAGGGAAACTTCTTCCCTTTCCAGATCCACCGTCATCCTCTGGTTTTTATGGGGACCCCATTCAGAGAATTCCACTGAAGCACTAATTTCATGAACATCCCTGAGTGGAATTTCAAAGAATCCAAGATTCATTAACCAAGGAGAAAGGCCTTCCTGGATCTTAAAATGTAAATGAGGCATCCCCACCTCATTATCTTCTATCTTGTATGTTTGCTTCGTAACATTGACCATAATTAAAATCATTGTTCATTTCACATCTGCCCTTCGCCAAATTAAAGTGATTTAAATCTGTTTTGCTTCCCATGGTATTTCCAGTTCTCACACAATGCTTGGCATGTATTAGGCACCAAATGAGTACTTGTCAGCTTAGCAGATAAGTCAACAGTTGAGCAAATAAATTATGTCCTTCTGATTCACTTGAAAAGTTTGGAAACTTTTCTTATATGCATCTTTGAAGGAGGAGTCATGATTATCACATTCCATCACATTAAAGCAATTCATAATGATTTCCCACAGAAATTAGAATTTACATATACATGTTCATACACTAAGTCACTTGACCTCACCCCTCTTCCTGATTATTGGGCTAAACCTACAAGAGAAAAGTGACTTGAGCATCTGCACCAAGCTCCAGATCAGGGCCTGTATTAAGAGCACTCATCTTTCCTTAGCCAGGGGTCTAATATTCCACATTAGATTATTTGGGTTCTTTGATCCTTAAGACATTTTTTCCTGAAGTCAGGCCTTGTGGCCCCAGGATTTGCCCACATGCCAGAGAAGGTTAAGTAGGGTTTCATTAATCTCTGCCTGGACCCTGTCCTCAGATTAGCAACCACTAAATGTAATCACTGTGATGAGGAATAGAGGGACTGGCCCACACAAAGTTTAGCCAATGAACGGTTGCCTCTCTGAGACCAGCTGACCATGACTTCATACCTCTTCCAGGCATAGCACATTGACTGGGAGAAGTAATTGCCTTGCTCTCACTACCAAACCGCCATCCATCTCTCCAAAAGGTGTGCTGAGGAGTCCTTCTGAGCTAAAGAAAGTGCCAAAGGCTGATATTCTAGAGACAGACTATCATTTCAAGTCAAGAAATGGTAGCTGGACCCAGAGCAACACTCAAAAAGGCCTAATAAATGGACTCAAATGCTCCCGGATATTTCATTGTTTGGTGGGTCTGGTTCTCATAATTTTAATTTAAATTTTAACAATACATATTGTCAGAGAACATCTGGTAGACATAGAGGGCTGTCTGCCACATTCCTTTTTCCTTCTTGACAAATATTCCTAGAGGGGCTGAGACACAGACAATCATCCATGACATCCTTTTGTTCTCATTGCAACAACCCAAATCCTTTCTGTACACATGTTTAATCCAGTGGTGCAGGGAAATTGTAGCCTTCTTATTCTTGCTAAGGTCCCAAGAGCAAGGCCTGGCTACCTTCCCAATACACTCTTTTTCAAGCATTCCTATCAAGAGACCGTTCAGCCCCATCTCTTGTGCATAGCTTGAACGTGTTACATGATTTTAAATTGTCCTGTTACTTCCTGATGGCAGTCGCTGAAGACACTCAGACACTAAAAACAATTTTGGAGCTTCTTCCCACCTCTCCTCCTCCTTTAACTGTCTCCCTCAATTGTGGCCCACAGCTGGGGTGGGTAGAATGGAATACACACAGCCATATTGTGCAAGTGATTGGACAAGAGGCAAGACGCAGTGCCAAGCCACTGGTGACCCCTCCCAGTGAAGTGAGAACCGAGAGCAAGAGCAAGAATCAACAAGAGAGAGTGAGTCACTCTGTCAGCTGCACTCTTGTCCCTGAGTTTTATAAAGCACCTTTGCATTCAAATAGTAAACCTCTCCCTTTTCTCACCAGACCAGTATATTGTCACCAGACCCTGAGTCACATCTTCCCCTTTCCTTAGTGCCCTAGCCCTACTTCCCTTCCCTGAGTCTACCTTATTTATTTGCAAATGTGTTTCCCTTTCTAGCAAACTCCTGGAAAGAGCTGTCTCTATTCATTCTCTATAATTCTTAATCACTTATTACTACTCTAATCCAGCTTTTGTTCCTACATACTCTACCCACATTGCATTGGTCAATTCTCAGTTCTCCTCTCACTTAATTTATTAGAAAGCTTTAATACAGTCGATCCCTCTGTCCTCCTTGATGTACTCTCTTCACTCATCTTTCAGGACATCCTGCCCTAGGTGACTTCATTGGTTACCTCTTAGTGTTCTTTACTGTGTGTGTGTTTTTTTTCCTTTTCTTCCCAAACTCTCAATGTTTAAGTGCTCCAGGGCTCATCCTTTGTCCTCTGCACTATTTTCATTCATTCTTTTGTATTCTCATCCGAATCTGGACTCTGCCTACCATCTCCATGCTAATTTTCCATCTCTCCCCAGATGTCTCTTTTGAACTTCAGACTCACATATTCAATTGACTCAACATCTTCACTTGATGTCTTCTAAAAACTCACAAATGTTGAGTTTAAGCTGTTCTAATTCCTGATCTCTCACCACTGGTGATTCAGGCCAAAAACTTTGCTATCTTTGATTTCTCTCTTTATTACATCCCCACACACAAGCAAATCCAATTGGCTTTCATTTCAAATGTATCTGAAATCCAAACACTTCTCCCTTCCTTCAGTGACACCACCCTGGTTGGAGCCACCATCACTTCTGTGCTGAATTGCTACAGTATTGTAATTTAGGGATCAGCAGTTTTTTTGCAAAGGGTCATGTAGTAAATATTTCTGCTTTGCGGGCCATGCAACCATTATGGCAATTATCTCTACTGTTGTAGTGCAAGTGGGCACAGCTATGTTCTAATAAAAGTTTACTTACAAAAAAAAGCAGCCAACTGAATTTGGACCACGAGCCATAGCTTACCAGCGCCTGTTCTAACTGATGTCCTTGTTTCCATCCTTGCCCTTCTCCTCCTCCCTTGCCCCTCCTCCCCCATTCTCTTTACTCAACATAGTGTCAGAGGAACTCTTTTAAACAAGTCACATGTCATTTCTCCGATCAAAACTCTACAGTGTCTCCCCACCCCAATCAGGATAAAAGTAAAAGTCCTTTCCATAACCCACATGACCCTATGTGACCTGGACCCACTCATATCCCGAACCCACATATCTTACTCCACTCTTACCCTCCTTTACTCTGTGGCAGCTGCACTGATACCCTTGCTGTTTCTCAAATAGGCCAGGCACACTCAAGACAGGGCATTTGTACTGGCTATCCCCTCCTCCCCCAGATATCCATATGGCCAATGGCTTCACCCTCTTCACTTCTGTGCTCAAATGTCACCTCTCCAATGAAGCTAATACCACTATTGGAAATCACAGCCTTCCTCCATGACTCCCAACCTCCCTTACTTTACTGTACTTTCTCCTTTCCCCAAAAAACTTACCATTTTCTAACATAAAATAATTTACAATTCTATATTTATTGCATTTCTATCTCTTCTAAAATACAAACTATACAAGGCCAGGGACCTTTGGGTTTTATTTCCTGGTATAATCCTGAGATCCTAGAGCAGTGCATGGCACATAGTAGGCATTCAAAAAATGTGTTGGATGAATGAACCTGTGTAGCCTCCCAGAGGTATAGTCAGCCACTCCGTTCTCTTTATTACTTTAACTATTTGTACAGGCCACTCTTTTATTCTTTTAATCCTGTTTTATTATTATTTATGTACCTGTCTTTCCCATTACTGAGCCATGATCTTCTTGGACATTTTCTATATGTTTATTTTCAGAAACTAACACAGCCTGTCATACAGCAAAAGGTCAAGTTATACCAACTTAATGAATGTACAAAGGTGCTGTATATGCATAGTTCTCTGGCTTCAAATCACGAACTCTGCAAGTCAGTTATCATTTAAAAAGTCTCTTCTCAACCCTTACTCTAGATACATGTATACACACACTCTACTAATTGAGATAATTTAAAACTATTTTTCACATATTTACTTAATTAGCTTGCAGTGACCTCTGCAAAAACACTGGCCTCCAATGATTATAAGAGGTAGTTTTTTGGCATAGACACCAAAGCATCAAAGCGTCAGCTGGGACCAAGGAAAGCAATAACACAACTGGTTTTAATTACTCCTGACAGGCAGCTGAATGTATCTGCCACAGGTCTTCTCCCCAGTGCATCACTCAAAACAGACCAGTCACAGGAAATGGTGGAGAGGAAAGGAAAAAAAAAAAAAAAAAAAAAACCAGAATAAGGCCAAAATGTGTCCATAATACAAAGCAGATCATCTTTCACATGGATGACCTTATTCATTTTGTTTTATATTTTTATGACGGTCCTGAATCTATAAAATTGCCGACCCCTTAAGACTTGGCATGCTTGTAAGCTGGTGCTTAGAAGTGGTGGCCCAGGTTCTCAGAAGAGGAGATAGGTGAAGATTGTACCCATTCATGAATCACTGCATAAGCTAAGGGTTCCTCTAAAGTTCATCTAGAATTGCAGGCATGTTAGCAATTAATTCATCTCTGACGTACAGGTGAGCATCTTCTTCCTATATTCAACAGTCACAGAAGACTAACTTCATCTATAGCCTGGTTGGTTCTTTGGATTTGTTGCTTAGCAGGAAGCTGGTGAGAATTAAGAGTTGCTTTGTTATGACCTACTCACAATTACAATACATCTCTCTCATGAGCTATACCCTCTCACATCATGAAATTCTGGGCTTTGGGTTGGCCGTATCTTTAGGTTGACTCATACAAAAGAGAGAGATTTTCCTATGAGGCAGGATTTTACCTCACAACCTAGTTTTCTTGCTGCAATCTCCTCCGGAATGCCTGTCTGATCCCTGAGCTCAATGCCTTCTTGTTTCTGTGCATTTTCTGTTTGCCAGCTTGCATTGCTGGGTCACTGTTTGAACCATTCTTGCACACCTCAGTGCTCATCAGACTTCAGACGCCCTTGGTTTTTCCTGCTGCTTTGTTCTGACTCCTTTTTGATGCCTCCAAAACTTAGACTGCCTCCTGAGTCTTTCTGCTATCATAATATTGCCTGTTATATTTTCAACAAAAGTTTGAGTTACTGCAGTGTGAGGGCCTATGGTAAAGACTGAGACTCTATGCCCTGGCTGGTTTGACTCACTAGAGTGTCAGCCCACAGACCGAAGGTCACGGTTCGATTCCTGGTCAAGGGCATGTACCTCAGTTGCAGGTTCCCAGCCCTGGTAGGGGCACATGTCATAGGCAACCAATAGATGTGTCTCTCTCACGTTGATGTTTCTCTTTCTCTCCCTTTCCTTCCCTCCATTCCCCCCTCTCTAGAAATACATGGAAAAAATCCTCAGGTGAGATATAAAAAAAAAAAAAAAGACCGAGACTAACCATGAATGCTCCATTACAGAGCTCAGAATTTAATAGAGGAAATAGCACATAAGTGAGTAATTACAGTCCCACATAAGTGCTGTGATATGTTAAGCAGAGGGTATTAGGGTAGCATGGTAGTAGGGGCACCTAACAGCACCTGGGGGAGGTGGGGCGGGTGGTGAGGGAAGCTTCCCTTTTGTCAGCAACATCTAAACAGTCTGTCTCAGACCAAAAACGAAAACATTCTATTCTAAGGAAGTAATACCTGTAAATGCCCTGAGCCATAAATGGTAGCTCCTTCAGGGAACTTCAAGTAGTTAAGTATAACTGCAGCGGGTGTGGAAAAGCCAAGGATGGACAAGGAAGTCAGGACTTAGAAAGAAGTCCTTCTAAGGAGCGAGAATTCACCCTAGGGGTGATAGGGAGTCACTGAAAGTTTATATGCAACATGGTCATATCTGTATTTCAGAAAGACTGGCATCAATGAGGAGAATGGATTTTACCATCTAGCTATTTCCTTGAACCTGGCCCACATTCTCGCCTGCCTTGGCTTATCTTTCTGTGGCTGTGAAAAGCCCAGCTCCATGTCCCTTTCCCCATCAGTACCTTCAAACAAAACTAATGATCATAATCAGTTTAAGGCTTTATAAGAAATACAAATTATTTGAGCCCACTTCGCAGAACTTAGACTGCCATGGGAACAGAGCCTGTGAATCTATTTTATAAAAGTTTCCCAAATGATTCTGGAGCGGTTGGACTATGGTCAGAATTTGGAACAAATGTAGACCGTCACACCACAACACAGATGTGTTGATTATACCAGCAATGTTTGGCTCACTGAATTAGATTGCAGATAGCTAGAGAAGGTCTCACTCTAAATGTCTTCCTTCTACAGTATCTCTGGCTCTACTCCCAGGACCAGAAAAATCAGTCCCTCACTTGAACCCTCAAGAACCTTGCTTTGTTTTATGGATAACATGTCCAAACCCTAACAGGTCCTAGTAGGCAGCATGATCAGCTCCAATGGCCTCTCAAGTCACTCCTTCTTTTATTTTGCTATTAACAGTATAAAGGGCAAATGTTGCTACAATGTACTCTCCAATGTCTACTTTTTCAATTAAATTAGGGTAGATATAGAGTTGGGAACTTGGGTAGAGAAATAAAAATATGGAACATTTCTAAGGAGAATGGAAAGTGATGACTTAGGAAGAGAAGATGGACTGCTGCTGAACCTCAAAGACTCAACCGAGTTAAAGGTCACACATCCAAAGGACAATTATGTTATTTCCTCCATTAGCTCAGGAGCCCAGGAGCAGAGGAAATTGATAATTGTGTCAATCAGTATCTGAGTGTTGCCAAAGCAGAAAGTCAAAAGGAAGAGAATTAAGAGTGCTATTGTAAAAGAAAAAGAAAATTCCTGTGTGGGCCTAAAAAGATTTGGCTAATTTGCTCCAAGACATGGAGGATTAAAACTGGAGTGCCCCCATTGGCCACACTCAGTCCATTTGGTAATATTCACCATTTGATTTAGTTCTGCTTTCTGATTCGTTCACTAAGGGCTCTACCTCACTCTTGTTTAAGTTACCTTAGAGTGTGGAGTGACATACACTAGATGCCAGGGACAGAGTAAAGGACACACTTTTCTAGGGCAAAAATGAAACTACCAAGGAAGTAAGTGTCTTATAATGCTTGTTTTGCTCCTCAGTTAGAACTATGCCTTGCAGATATGATTTTTATGGTGATAGCATATCATGCAATAGGCCTTCTTTACTAAATTGATTCTTTGCATTTCACAGAAGACTCATTACACACATCAAAATACAAACATATACATATAGCAAACATATATATCGATGAAAATACAAGTGTGAGCTTCTGAATGAAGACAGTGGAGTGTTTTAAAGACAATAGCAGTTAAAATGAAATTACATTTGGTTGTGAAAGATTTTTTATTATTCTTAACCAGTGCCTTAAATTAATCCTCTTATTACTCACTTCTCAGGTTTATTATTTCCCCTTTCTTTCTAATGTGTGTTCCTATCAACCAAGGAAACAGGAGCAGCTGCTAGGAAGCAAGCAGCATTAGCAGCCAATGGCTAAAATTAGATTATCGGTGACATTTACTTACATGTTCACAGCTGAAATTTCAAGGGTACAACATTTTCTCCTGAAAAGAGAGATCTCACCCCCCCTTCCCCCCAGTGAAACGCAGCCTTCAGTTATCAAGTTACAGCCATACAACATCACTGGGTAGTGAACTGACCCAAAATAAAAAGTGAAACCATATACGTTTTCTGTCAAGAGAAAGACTAAAGACAAAATTAAGTAATGGGCTTGTTTTCACAAGATTATTTTGACTGCCCTTCTTAATTAGGGGAAGATTTTTGTCTAAGTAGTAGTCCCAAAGAGGAAGTATAACATATCTAGCATGAGGGCAGAGAGAGGAGGTCTAGACCTTACTCCGTCCTCTATAATGCAAATCCTCAGGGACACGGGCAGTGTAGAATCGTGAACATTGCTCCCTTTGTGGTTTCTGTGTACACTTACACAGTTTAGGTCTATACAATCATTTTTTTTTTCTTATATTTTGCTCCATTCATCTTTCGTAAAGTCCAAAGTGTTTGCAGGTACTTCTATAATTAGTGGAAATTGTACACACGACATCACCAGTCATTTCCATACATGCATTGCACCCCTTCTCTCCATCCCTCCATGAATTACAAGGTGCCCCTCAGAGGGGAACACCTCTGTCCCAAAGCAGCACTGTGCAGTCCAGCCCCTCCTTCCCACCGCTGGTCAGGAGCGCCCGTCGCTGTGCAGTGCGAGCATCCACACGGGAACGCACTGCTCTGGAAAGCCGTCCTGCTTCTCCTGGCCCAGCACCACCAGCCCACTCTTCCTAATGAGGCTGTGGAGGACGCCCATGTCCCGAGTCACACTGCTGTCAGAGAGGTCTAAGGTGCAGCCCTGCCGAGCCACGTTGTCCTTCAGTATGATGACGCCATGTTTTTTCAGGCCCTCTCGACACCGGGAAAGAAATGCAAGAAGGTCCTTATCAGTCAGGTACCCTGCAGATGACCAAGTAGATGGGCAAACAAAAGGAATGGTGGGTGGGAAAGAAGGTGAGTAGGAAAGAACCAGGAGACCATCTGTTCACTCAGTCATGATTTTTCTTTTTTTTTGATAGCCTGGATTGTTTTCATTGCAGAAGGCTTTAAAAATTTAGATAAGAGGACTGTTACCCTCTTTGAAGGGGCTCATGCCCCATCTGTGAAATAGATATTGTAACTACCTGGTCTGTGTACTTCATGGGCATGAGATAAACTACTGCCCAGACCATGAGTCCCCTCCACATCCCCCTACAACCCTACAACCGATGCCTCCAACATACCCATACACCAGAAATCAAATTCACTGTTGTCTCATTTCCTAGGGATTTAAATCTGAGTCCTGTTTTCCCGTAAATGGAAATAAACTTTTTTTGGCCCCAATTTTTAAAGTTTTTCAAGTATTTAGGTGTCTAATAGGATTTAGATTGGTCCAAAGGCACTCCATCCCTAAGGATGGAAATTGTCAGGCTTATCCAAAGGATATCAGGGGAGAAACCAAAACAACCAGAACTCTTTAAAAGTTCCCATGATACCTCATGCTAGCTAACTGTTCTAGGCGCAACCACAGATGGATCTCCCTTTGTATCCTTGTTCCCTCTGTGAAAATCCTCAAATAAGCCCAGTGTTGTCTTCTCTTTGTGGGGAGGAGAGAAGGGCAGGTGTGAAGCCATGCAGGACTAACCAGAGACCCACTGAATCCAGATGACATCATATCTCCCCAGCGGGGGTGTGAATTCCTGTAGGCTGCAGCAGTGGTAGCTTTCGACCTTGTCTCCTTTGACCTCCAGGTAGTTCTGGGCTTCCAGGAGAAATGACTCCATCATGTCCACCAGTTCCACGCTGTTGAAAACTGGTAACAAGACATGCTTGCTGACCCTTCCTATCCCAGAACCGCAGTCCAAGGCGCAGTCAGTCCCAGCTCTCCCGGGCCCCTACACAAAAGGACAGACACCCATTCTGAGCCTTGGACACTCCAATTACCTCTTCCAATCAACTTTATTTAGGTCAATTTTATGTAGAAAGATGCACTATTTTAAGAGTATCTTTCGGTGAGTTTGGACAAATGTGTACAGGCACATACTTACTACCACAATCAGATTATAGGACATTCAACTATCTTTTCCAAAAAAATAGCCAAACATTTCTACTTTTTGCTTTCTTTATTTTTTCCAAATATAGGTCTTTAAAATAATTTCAAAATATGATTTTAGAAAATCATTCTTAGGTTTAAACACTTGGTAATTTTCTTTTAAGAAGTAGCCCTATGAAAATAGAACTTTGTTAAATGTAATTTTTGGTCAAACCACTGCTAAATGAACTTACACTATAGCTTATTACTTCATTTTAAAAAGCAAAGCAGTGAGCCCTAGATGGTTTGGTTCAGTGGATAGAGCATTGGTCTGCGGACCAAAGGGTCCCAGGTTCAGTTCCAGTCAAGGGCATGTACCTTGATTGCGGGCTTCTCCCCTGCCCGGGCCCAGGTCAGGGCTCATTCAGGAGGCAACCAATTGATGTGTTTCTCTCTACCTTGCCCTCTCTCTTCCACTCTCCCAAATATCAGTGGAAAAAATATCTTCAGGTAAGGATTAATAAAACAAAAACAAAAACAAAAACAAAGCAGTGAGAGCAGTAAGTACTTTTAAATTTTATTCAGTAAACACATTTCAATTCATATTGGTATAATTGAAATTTTAATTTTTCAGAGCTGATTTTGGGGCCTCTGAATTATCTGCTTTTCAGGTATGGATGATAATTTTTAGAACCTGAGCTGAGGGAATGTTAGGATTTTACTTCAAACCCTGTCCCAATGCTGTACAACGCATTCAGGTGGATAAAAGGTGGTTGCAGCAAAGTCTCCTGAGTCTTTTCATGCAAAAAATTGTTTTCTGCTTTTGTACCAGAAACCACATGATTCATTGGGCACAAAGCCCCCTAAATTTTTTTAAGTATGTCTGTGAATTAAATTAATGAGGGTGAGAGAAGGATAGATAGATGGTGAAAGTAGGGGAAATCAACTAAAGTTTCTCAAATTTGCTTCTATAAAGTAATATATATATAAATATGGACATATGCATGGCCAGCTGAATCTTTGAGATGTCTATGCATATCTATTAATTTATCAAAGATTTTCATTTATCTTATCTAATAAAAGAGTAATATTGAAATTGACCGTTTCTACAGGACGCCTAAGCCATGCCCACCAGCCAATCAGAGCAGCTATATGCAAATTAATCCAGCCAAGATGGAGGCCGGCAGTCATGAGCTAGAGTAAACAGCAGGCTTCCATTGTACCAGGAGTAAACTGTCTGCCTAGGCTGGCTGGGCCTCTCGCTGCTCACGCAACATAGTTGCAACATTCTTTCAATTATAAAAGCCATGCAGCTGAAGCCAACAGGAGGCTTCATTGCCTGCCTAGGCCTCGGCTTAATGCAACAGTTTCAATTATAGAAGATAAATAAACCCCAGAAACCTGCTTCCAGCCAGGCTTGCTGGGATGTTGGGTCAATGGGAGCTGTGGGCAGCCTGAAAGCCTGAAAATGGCCCTCAGCTCCTCACCCAGGCGCCCAGGCACCCCAGTAGGGACCCAAAACCTGAAGGGACTATGGGAAGCCTGAAAACGGCTCTCAGCCCCTCACCCAGGCTGGCCACACCCCCATGGGGTGAGGGTCCACACTGAGGGGTTTGGCCAGCCTGCAAACAGCCATCAGCCCCTCACCTAGGCTGGCCAGGCATGCCAGCAGGTGAACATCCCCTGAGGTGTCCCAGACTGTGAGAGAGCACAGGCCGGGCTGAGGGACACCCCAAGTGCACAAATTTTTGTGCACCGGGCCCCTAGTTGGGTCATAATTGTGATGGGTGTTGAGTAGGTTTTATGCTAGAAATGACAGTAACAAGAAACTTGAAATTGCCGATGAAGATCTTCAGAAGAAAGCCTCCTCTTGATTTCTCAGGAACTAAGGGTTTAAAAACAAACACACAAAAATACCCTCACACATTTGGCTAAGGATCAAAAGGTGAAGTTTCAGCAGAAGAAAAGATCAGAAATGTGCTTTTCAGTCCACCCAGAAGATGAAGCAATTGTAGCTTCTTTCCAAATGGAATGATAACCTCCATGTTTTATTTAGTACCTTTATGTACTAAGCTGTTTGCATCTATGATAACTAGAATAATCAAAACAGTTACACAAGATGATAATTCCCCAATTTAGCAGTGAGGAAACTTTGATTTCTAATGCCACACAATTAAAACAGAATTTAAATCTGAACAGGGAACTGTGTGACTCCAAAGCCAGTTCATCTTTACAGTTGTCACCTCAAGTACCAACTCTGGTTTCCTAAGTAGTGTCTGTCTAATGCTGTGCTGAAAGGAATTCTAAGGCTTCATTTACACTCAGCAGGAAAGAGGTCTGTGATTGATTAGTGATGTCTGCCTTGCGTATGAAAATGGGACATGATAATCCATGGGCATTTCTTTGCCATTCCTACTTATGCTATGCCACCTCCCTCATTCAAATCTTATAACTTAAACTAAACTAATTCGGGGTGGGGAGCATAGGCTAAAGGCTTATGTTGGAATGGCTTTAAAGAAGCATCTTGTGAGTAAATTCATAGCATTAACAAGATGGGGGAAGAACTGGGAAATTAGTTTAAGGTACTGAAAATGACTAGTAGAAATGTGTGTGCTCAATTGGAGATTATCGGTACAAATCTTTCTTATCATTACTTGCCCTACAGCCTCTATGATCATGTTGCTCACATTATTGTAGCAAGTGGTTTTAGAAGTAGAACCATGGAATGATAAAGCAGAGAGGCCTCAGAGAAATATGCCAGAGGATTGATTTCAACAGGATTCTAATAGCTGAACTCCTTTTTCTCAGTGAATAAATCAGCCTGAGGCTTCCCTGGCTACAGTGAGGAAGGGCCTCACACACTCAGCCTTCCTGCCATTCTCCTGATAGGCCTTCAAAGGGTCACAGCACAACCCTAGAGTTTTTGAACCACTTATGTCTAATTCTCCTACTTCTTCAGGCAAAGAAACAGACCCAGAGAAGTAAAGTGCTTGAAATAGAACTCCTTGGAAAATTCTCCTACTCTGATTTGTATTTTCCACCAATTTAGATGTGTGATATTTGACTAATTATTCTTGAAATAATAGTTATTTACAAATAGAAAAAGGTGCCTTTCACTCCATGTGCACCTCTAGCCTCTCACTGCTATTGCCTAGTTCTCTTTACTCCCTTCCATTCCACGTGGTTGGCACTGCCTCCCATATGCTGCCACCACATTTCTTTCTCTGTCTATCAGCCTCATGCAGCTCCTTTGAGAAGGGATATTTACTAGTAAAGATGGTCTTAGGTATGGCATCACCGCTTCTTGGACACCATGAGTGTCTGAAGCTGTGATTGTATTGAGATCTGATGCCCTGGCTATCCTTATACATATGGATTCCTATAAAGTCGTAAAACACTCAGGAATTTCATTTTAGTTTTGGTTATGCCCATATACTTTGTTTTGAAGAACATTATTTCAAGATCATCTAGTGAAGTTTAAAACTAAAATGGAAGTAATAAAGGTTACTCTAAAAAACTCTGAAGTATATGTGTCAAATTAGACCCAGAGTTTTTAGTCATGCAATCTCTGAGAAATGTTAAAAGAGAAATACCATCAAATACTGATAACTTTTTACAAATTATCACCACCACCACCACCACCCCAGAAAGCTAAAACTGAGGAAAGTGTCAGCTATGCAATGGACATCATCTTGATGTCATTTATTTGCTAAAGTAAACACATTTGCAACAAGTTTAAACACCTTTTCCCTCTGTCCCATGTCACTAACTGTTGAAAGGAAAGGCAAATTTTGAATTAGTCAATCTGCCTTTTCCCAGTTGACACAAGAGTAAATCATGTCAGATCCTCATATTCCCTCCTCCTTTGTATCTTGACCTGGATACTCATTTTGCAGATTATTAAGGTGAAAGTACCAAAATAGCATTCTTTATAAAAAGACCATGTTTGTACTTAAGAGACCACAGCTTCACAATGAGTCTTGTCTGCTAAGAAGGACTCCTCATACTTGTTTGAAAAAAGCAGCTCACTCTTTCCAACATAAATATGCAAGCACCAGGCCATTTCCTTTCCCAAGTCCATGGGCGTGTGGATGGGCTCTGTCAGACCAGCATCCCTGTGGTCAGCTTGGCATTCCACACGGAGTGACAAGACAGCTGGATTACTAACTAAGCCTCTGAAATGCACTGGGATCAAAGTCAGCCTCACCACCAGGCAAGCAGGAGGCATTGCTCTGGGCCAGACCGGAGGAGAGTTGAGGTCTGTGGTCCATAAAAAAAATTTTTTTAAGTAAGGATTTTTTTATTTTCTTCATGAAACAAATGGAAAAAATATGTCATGGTTAAGAGCAGGAAGTTTGGTGTCAGCCAGACCTGTCTGGTCTTAAGTTCCAGCTCTGTCTTTTACCAGCTGTATAACCTTGACAACTTCTCCAAGCCTCAGTTTCCTTAACTGTAAAAACAAGAATAATAACAGTTACTTGCTCCCGAGAATTGTTGTAAAGAGTAAATAAGAGGTACCCAAAATGTGCTTGCCAGAGTGACTGCCAATCTCAGAAAAAGCACTCAGTGAAATTAGTCAATGACACTGATCTACTCCAGGTTACTGACCTATAAACAGCCTTGGCCAGCATCCCCAACTCTGTAGTCCTTATGGCTGCAGCTGATGTCCAGGTACTTTGGCCCCAGTGGGCGTTCCATCCTGATCCTATTTCTCTACTCAGACCCTTGGTGCTCCAGGGAGGTTGGCTGGGAAGAGAACCTCACCTCAGCACTACAGATAGTCCTAGTATTATGCTTCTAAGTAGGCTGACAACCTAAACCCAAATATTTGTAATATTTGTGCTGTTTCTTTTATCAGAATAAAATTAGTTCCAAATTTCAAGCAAACTATTTCAGAACGAATTGGAACAAAACCTGCCTGTCAGGACTTTATATTGTCAGCAAGACCTACAGCAGTTTCCCTGTTCTAACAACAAAATAAAGCTCCTTAAAATATAATGAATGTGTTTGATGAAAGCATGTTACTAGTAGTAGTAGCAATAAATTAGATTTGTGGGGTAATACTTACGTGCACTAAAGCAAGCACTTGACACATAGGATCTCATTTGATCATCACGTGTCCATTGAGGCAGGTTACATGGTTATACCATCGTCAGAGCTTTCGGTCAGAAAACTGAAGCTTAGAGTATTTAAATGAAAAGCCCAAGGTTGCTTACACAGCAAGTGGGGAAAAAACACCACATGACTCTAGAGCCCAAGATTTTGGCCCCTATTCTATACCGTCTCCATATGATATAGAAGTAAAGAAGTAGACTTTCACCCAACACAGGACTACAAAGGGATCACATTCTTTCAAGGCAGTGTCTGAACTATGTATAAAATAATATAAAGAGATTCTACTGCATTTATCATTTTAAAACCAAACATAAGTATGCATTCTCTTATCACATCAAATTTTTATTAGAGGGGATCAGTAAATCACCCCAAGATCCCAGATGGTATGATCTCTCATCAATCACTTGGCTGTCAACTGGTTTGTCTGTGAGACTTTAAAAAAGATGTCTTCTTGCCCTAACCAGTTTGGCTCAGTGATTGTAATGTCATCCTGCAGACCAAAGGGTCCTGGTTTCCATTCCAGTCAAGAGCAGCAGGTACCTTGGTTGCAGGCTCCTAGTCGGGGCGTGAGCAGCAGGTAACCAATTGATGTGTTTCTCTCACATTGATATTTCTTTCTGTCTTTCCCTCTCTCTTCCACTCTCACTAAAAATCAATGGAAAAATATCCTCAGGTGAGGATTAAAAATAAATAAAAATAAATAAAAGAGATATCTTCTTAACCTCCAAATTGTAATATTAGCACTGCTAGTTCCCCTTTCCCTGAAGCATGAGCGATTAGACAGTGCTTAGGAGGGTGAAATGCCAAGTGAGATAAACAAACGATTTGATGTCACCCATCCTTTCAGAGCATCTCAAAGCAGGCTTTCAGGCTTAATGCTTGGCTGCACCATACAGCTTTAATATAGCTTAAATCACAGCACAGAAGCATGTGAGCTCAATGTTTGTAAGAACTTTGCCTTTTCATGAAGCTATAGTTGAATAACTCACCCCAATAAATTTTATAAGAAATTCCCGAGAGGCCTGGATATCTGGGTTGGACAGTTCAATGAAATTTCCCATCATCCCCTCTTCTGTAGCTGGTACCTCTTGGTAGAAAAGTTTAGCTCTGGCATAGAACTGCATCTCACCATTGATGACTTGACTTGTTAAAGCATACAATTTCACTGCAAATGAAATGTTAATATTTATTAATATTTATATCACAGAACAAATTCTATCTTATCACACATTGATTTCCTCTTAGAAGCCTAAAAATTTGTGCTCTGAAGGAACAGGCACTGGTTTGAACTCAGAAGACCTGGGTCTGCATTTGGTTCAATGACTTACTTGCTTTTAACCTTGGGGAAACTTCTTAACCCCTCTGAACTTCTGTTATCTATGTATAAATCATAATCGTGGCATTTTCATAATTCAATACCCTATTGTTTAATAAAACTATAGGTTATTACTGTACTAAAAAGTTTAACAGTGTTTGCTACAGTGCAATATAAGTGTCACAAGTTTTACAGTAAGTTTTATCTTTGAGCTCTAAATGTTTTATGAGAATCTAAGGGGTAGCTATTTGTTTCATCTCTTTTTCAAGCAGTAATACCCAAATACCTCTCCATACCAACATAAAATAAAATAATAAGAAAACATAATATTTATTGAGCAACTATTCTATACCAGGTAGTGGGCTAGAAACATTATACTATGATATACTATGTCATTTCATTAGTTCAGAAACCATATGAGATATTATCTTAAGATATTATTTTTAGAAAAACATGTGTTTCAACTTCTTAAGGGTAAATGACTATACATTTAAATGTGTTTTGTAAACCTAAAGGCATCTTTATAGATATAAAATATTTTCATTAGAGCACATTCAGGAGGAAATTATAGCAATTGGATGAAAGGGAGGAACTTCTGGTTCAAGACTGTAGGCTGAATACATGCATTTGTCTTCCTCCTTCCCAATACTTCCCAAGAATTATTTTAATAAAATTCATCCATAACAATATATAAAATGAAATGGAATCATTATTTCAACAAATTTCTGGAAGACAGAGCACATGGAACAAAGTTTAAAAAGTTACAGCTTGGGATAGTTGCAAAAGGAAGTAAGAGTTAATAAAAAAATATCTATGGACCAACCAGTGAGGGGACAAATGCACCTTCCCAAAAGCAACAGGCATGACAGCTATAATTCTGGGGGTAGGGAGTGGGTATATGTGTCTTCCCTAAAAGAAAAAAAAATTAAATGAATTTCCTAAAGATAACTAAACCAGTTAGTGTTGAGATCCTGAAACATCACTCATTTGGGCATATAGAGGACTTCACTGCTCACACTCATCAAAGTCTGGTACGATTTACCTGGCCATGTAGAGCTTTTTATCATCTTTTCTATTCAGAGAAGTATGTAACAGAGGAAACATTCTCCATTACCTAGAATCACTGACCCTGTCCTTTATTCTGAACTATGGGTAGACAATTATTTCCAAACACATGGGGGTAAAATGGCAGCCTGAAAGACAAAGGTAGAACTAAGCCCAAAGGAAATGGAAATAATTCCAGAAACAGATGAGACTATAAACCAAAACTAAACAAAAACTCATATATCCTTAGAGAGCTATGAGAACTGGTGTATCCATGAATCAATGATAAGAAATGCCAAGAAAATGATAATTCAAAAAATAACAAAGTCTTCTTAGAAATTAAAGTTTTGATTACCAATATAAAATTGAATAAATTTATCAGGACATAAAGACAAAGATAGATATGGAAAACAGAAATAAAAAGATTAGCTTGGCCAGTGTGTCTCAGTGGTTGAGCATCAACCCATGAACCAAGAGATCACAGGTTTGATTCCCTACTTAGGGCACATGCCCAGCTTGCAGGCTCAATCCCCAGTAGGGGGCATGCAGGAGGCAGCCAATAGATGTTTCTACCTCTCTATCTTTTCCCCTTTCTCCTTCTCTAAAATTAATATGTATGTGTGTGTGTGTGTGTATATATATATAATTTTTAAAATATATTTTATTAATTTTTTTTACAAAGAGGAAGGGAGAGAGAGATAGAGTTAGAAACATTGATCAGAAAGAAACATCAATCAGCTGCCTCCTGCACGACTCCTACTGGGATGTGCCCGCAACCAAGGTACATGCCCTTGACCGGAATCGAACCTGGGACCCTTCAGTCTGCAGGCTGATGCTCTATCCACTGAGCCAAACCAGTCAGGGCTATATATATTTTTTAAAGAAGTAAAAAGATTAGAGCTATAAAGACTTAATTTAGGAGGCCCAACATCAAGCTGATCAGGATTCTCAAAAACAGAGAAAATGGAAGGAAGAAAATTATTAAAGAAATAATATAGAAAAACTTCCCAGAACTGAAAGAGATTGTAAGATCTAACAAGAACTGAGCATCATGGATTAGAAATAATAATAATTAAGTAAGGGCCACATTTACACATATCCTTAGGAAATTTCAAAACACGAAGAGTAATGAGAAGATTCTAAAGATATATCAAGGA
>PVJC01000767.1:0-27443 GCA_004026665.1 Murina feae
TGATTTTGACTTTTAAACTTTTGTTTAAGATAACTTTTTCAAAACTCTGATTGAAAGTTATTCTTAGGTGATAGTAAAATTCAAAACAGAAATTTATCTCATTGTCACAGTTACTGAGGCCAACTAAGATGCCAACATGCACTGTTATAGCACAATTATTTTCAGATACTATAGCTTAAAAATTTCTTCTTATGGTAACTTATTTGACCTAGATAGCTAGATAATTTGAAACATGTGCAGCTTTATTTCAATATAGCTGCTTTTTCAAATCCTTTCTTAGTTTCGTTGTCTTCTTATTCACACCTATGGTGACTGTGGTTTGTGCAAAGTGGGGGTCTAGAAAAGACCTCCAAATCATGTCTTCCAGAGCTAGAATAATCACATTTTGCATTTGTTACAGCATTTTCATCGTGTGTCTTTGATTAGGAGAAATAGCCCAAGTGCTTGCCCAACTACTGGACTATCTGTGCCTGTGTTCTGAAGGACTATGAAACATAAATGCCAGGTCGATACCAGAGTTGAGCTTGAAAGTCTGTGTGTGTGTGTGTGTGTGTGTGTGTGTGTGTACACATATGCCTCTTGTCACAAAGCTCTGTGATGGTTATACTGGAAAATATAACCTGCAAAATTTTCTGAATGCAAAGAGGAAACTACCTAACATACTTTTTGTACTTAAATAAATTAGGAAAAACATATAACCAATTTCTGAACACCTAGTTTCTAGGAATTTTATGCCATGTCTTATTGATTTGAAGACGTTTTTAATCTAATATTTTCTTGGGGTAGGAGTTGGGATATAATCTGGTTGTTAATTGTGAAAGAACTTTCTTTATATAAGGAGGCAGCAAACTGTGGCCTATGGATGGGCCAGATCTGGCCTGTGAGTGAGAAATGGCTTCTACATTTTAAGACTTATGTCTTAGACAAACAAACAAACAAACAACAAAGAAGAGAGAGAGAGAGAGAGAGAGAGAGAGAGAGAGAGAGAGAGAGAGAGAGGAAGAAGAAGAAGAAGAAGAAGAAGAAGAAGAAGAAGAAGAAGAAGAAGAAAAAAGAGAGAGAGAGAGAGAGAGAGAGAGAGAGAGAGAGAGAGAGAGAGGAGAGAGACTGCTTATGGCCCAAAGTCTAAAATATTTACTACTTGACTCTACAGAAAAAGTTTGCCAACCCTTGATTTACAGAATCGATTTCTATTTTGAGCATGAAGAAACCAAGCTCAGATGTAGCTGACTTGCTCAAGCTCACAGAAGGAGCCTGTTCTATTGGAAGGAGAATCAGATTCCAGTTTCTGCACCTCTGGCTTATATCTTTCAATTAACTTAATATACTTTTGTGATTGTTAATAAGGTTTTCCTTTTGGCTCTGTCATTCTAGAGTTCACAGAGTAATGTCTGCAATGAAATTCTAATACCAACTACCCAGAGTTAAGTCCAACTTTACAGGTTCAGGGCACAGTTCTCTACAAAACTGCCCTTACTTCAGACAACAGGTGCAAGTTCTGGGGTTTCTAGGCCACCCACACTTATGACCAACTGGTTACAAATTCAAGGGTTTCCATTACTCCCTCAATTTTGGGTCAGGTACAGTAAACTTTATTGATGGTGCATGATAAGCCTCCCCCCTTCTTCAGGAAGTCTGGGATGGACACTGTGGAGGTAAGGAGGTTCTCAGTGTGTTGAGGGATCGATTTGGGGCAAGGACTCCCCAGAAGCTGAGGGCTTCTCTTACTCGTTGTAGGCCACACGGACCATAAAGTCCACCACCCTGTTGCTGTAGCCAAATTCATTGTCATACCAGGAAATGAGCTTCACAAAGTGGTCATTGAGGGCAATGCCAGCCCCAGCATCAAAAGTGGAGGAGTCGGTGTCACTATCACAGGAGACAACCTGGTCCTCAGTATTCCCGTGAGGGGCCCTCTGATGTCTGCTCCACTACCTTCTTGATGTCACTGTACTTGGCATCTTTCTCTGGTCAGCAGGTCAGATCCACAACCTACACTTTGGGGGTGGGGATACAGATGGCCATGCCAGTGAGCTTTCCATTCAGCTCAGGGATGACTTTGCCTATAGCCTTGGCAGCGTCAGTAGAAGCAGGCATGATGTCCTGGGAAGCCTCTAACCATCTACCACAGCTTCCCATAGGGGCTACCCACGGTCATCTTGGTGACAGTGATGGCATGGACTGTGGTCATGAGTCCCTCCATGATGCCAAAGATGTCATGGATGACCTTGGTCAAGGGGGTCAAGCAGTTGGTGGTGCAGGATGCATTGTTGACAATCTTGAGGGAGTTGCTAAACTTGTCATGGTTCACACCCATCACAAACATGGGGACATCTGCAAAAGGGGCAGAAATGGTGAACCTCTTGGCTCCATCCTTCAAGTGAGCCCCAGCCTTTTCCATGGTAGTGAAGACACCAGCGGGCTCACAACATACTCAGCACCAGCATCACCCCATTTGATGTTGGCAGGATCTCGTTCCTGGAAGATGAGATGGACTTTTCATTGATGACAAGCTTCCTGTTCTCAGCCTTGACTGTGCCTTTCAACTTGACATGAGTAGAATCATACTGGAACATGTAGACCATGTAGTTGAGGCCAATGAAAGGATCATTGAATATCCAGTTTTCCAGAGTTAAAAGCAGCCCTGGTGTCCAGATGCCCCAATGTGGCCAAATCCATTCACTTTGACCTTCTTAGGGTTGTGGCTGGCACTGTGCAGGAAGACACAGCTGTCTGATGAACAGGAGGAACAGAGAGCCATGCCCTCAATATTTTTATTCTTTTTCAGTATTTTTATTAATTTCAATAATAAGCTAGAATAACTTCAAGAACTCAGAAAAGCACTATACTTGTGATTACAGTTGTATCATAAAAGATACAAATCAGGACCAGATAAATGGAGAGACATTTAAGGCCAGGTCTTGGAGTATTTCACATGTGAAACTTCCATGTCTTGTGGATATGTCACCTGAGCTTTGGTGTCCATAGTTTTTATTGGAGTTTTATTACACAGCCATTATTAATTGGATCATTGGCCACATGATTGAACTCAATCTCCTACCCTCCTCAGAGTCAGGAAGTCAGTCTGATATTAACTGGATCAAACCCAAACCCTCTAATCTCATGGTTAGCTTTTCTGGCATGGTCAGCCCCCTTCTGAAAAGGTCTAGGGGCCCACAATGAGTCACCTCATTAGTATTGCCCTCTGATGGCTGTTGGCACCAATTTCATGCCAACAGGAATCCCCAATTTGGGGCACAGTGAAGAAGGAAACTTTGGTGCCAAACAGCTCAGTTGTGATACAGCATGGCTGGCTGTGTGGCAGCCCTAGAGCCAGGCCCCTCTACAGCTTAACTGCTCTGCTGTGCTCCTCGATGATTTGCTTTGCTCTGTCCCTTACCCTCCTGCTTTGCTCTGTGCTGTGCTTTCATCTGCTCCATTCTGTGCCACTCTGCTGTAGTCTGCTCTGGTCTACAGTGATCTGATCTGCTCTCCTCCAGTAAGACATCTTCTGTGTTTCAGCTCAGGTGGGAAAACACTTTTTAGTCTGGGGTGGAAAGGTAAAGTGCACTCCCAAAGTCAGAGGGGAGCTGGCTTATGCAGACAGAAGTCCCCTGATTGGTCTGTCCTGGTGCAAATGAGGACTCCAAATCCTTGCAGTTTGATTGATTCAAACAGAACTGTCTTGATTGGTCAGAATAGAGCCACTATGGTTGGCAGGGCTATGCAGCTTCTAATGGATGGGAGAAAGCTCAGGCCTATTGGTTGAAATAGGATTCCAGGAACTCCTTTATAAGGGCTGGTTTAGAGGACAGAAAGAATGCAGGCAGGTAGTTCAGAGCAGAGTCAGGCAAGTTTAATGCAGGCTTCTCTATGAAGTGCAGGTGGTGTAAGAGGCTCCTGTGTAGAAATGGCTGCTAGGCCCTCATATTTTGGCCATCAACTGTCTTTCTGCATTTCTACTTTGCAACAAATCTAAGTGTTAGTTCATTTACCAACTCTTGGTTCTTTTTATTCTTTCCTTTCACTTTGGTTCCTTTCTCAATAGATATTTATTGAACTCTCACTATCTGCTGAAACTGTACTTATGTGGGGAGTTGTAAGCATATACTCTCATTTTGTATGGTGGCATTTTCAAAATGCGTTAACTCACAGTTCATCTCATGAGTCTGAATTTGAAGCCTTAGTCATAATATGTTTTGCTATATATGGAATAGTGTCTTCCTAGGCAATACATTTGCAAAAAATTTGTGTTGTTTTGAAAATATTAATATTTGTCTCCAAAGCAGGGTTGGGTCAGGATGAGGCCATTGATGTAGAATAAAGTTATCTGAATCTTAATAGGGCAACTATAACTATTTCTATCAAGAATACAATATAAGGTCTGGCTTTAATATAGAAAGATGAGCTGGCCCGATGCACGATTTCCTTTATGTTTGTCATCACTAATTGCTTGTTTCGATATTTTTTCCACCCAATATTTATTATGAAGCATTTAAATCCTTATTTGAAAAAACTATGGTTTCCGTTCTTATTTCTATCAGTGATGCTTTTCGTGTGAGTATACATGTGCCAGTCTTTTCCTCTTCAAATCCCAATGATCTATTTTTTTTCTCATTCAATCCAGAAAAAGATCTTGCAGCATTTTCTTTTGAGATGTTTCTCATTATCATGCTTTTTTCTGTTTTCCATTTAACTCATGCTTTTATCATCTTGCTTCTAGATTATAGAGCTCATTTTTAACTCATCTCCTTACCTATAAACTAGAGGCCTGGTACACAAAATTTGTGCACTGGGGGACGTGGGTCCCTCAGGCGGCCAGGATGGAGCCTGAATCGGGGCTGGGTGCCATGCGGCTCGTGCTCATCCTGGCCCGCTGCACCTGCTGCTGCAGAGTCCGGAGAGGTCCCCACCATGGCAGCTGTGCTCACCAGCCATGAGCCTGGCTTCTGGCTGAGCGGCACTCCCCCTGTGGGAGCACACTGATACCAGGGGGCAGTTCCTGCATCGAGCCTACCCCTTGGTGGTCAGTGTGCATCATAGTGATTGGTCATTCTGGTTGTTCCTCTGTAATGGTTAGTTAGGCTTTTATTATATAAACTGATGCATGATGCCTGATGCATGAAATTCGTGCAAGGGGCTCGGCCCTCGCAGCCGAGGTGGCTCTGGCTTCATCCAGAAGGTCATCTGGAAGGACATCCGGAAGTTCGTTCGGCTATCCGGTCTAATTAGCATATTATGCTTTTATTATTATAGATTATTATAGATTCTCCCAGTTTTTCTGCTACTTGTACATCACTACCAGGTGCATCTCTCTCCTACTTAGAAACCTCCTGTGGCTTCATGTGACCTTTAGGGTGAAGTTCAAGCTTCCACGGTCTGGGTATGGGCTATGTTTTTCTGAGCTTCCTTTCTACTCATTTCTAATCTGGTCCTCTAGCGTTGGTTTTCCTTTGTTTGTTTTTTAATTGGCCCCTAATGCATTTAGTGTATCGAGCCCTGCTTATGCTTTTCTGGCCCTCCTCTCTCCTAATGTAAACTATTCCCCTACTTTAAGGCTCTTATATCTGTACTTTCCTTCTGACCTCACTCCAAGCGCAAAAATGCTGCTGACCTCTGACCTTCCTCAGCATGTTCAAACTCACTCTTAGCCACTTGGTCATAAACTGAGGCACACTGGCAACCATGGTTATACTGGTTAACATTGTGGAGAGCAGGAATCAGATCTTTTGTTTTTGTATTCCCAGCAGCATCTAACAAATGATTTCAGTGGTGACTGTCCAATATTACACTTAAGGAGCTTTAAAAACAAAACTAAACAGAACCTGTTAGGGTTGGGCCAGGAACCAGTAACTTGTGGGAACTCTCTCAGTGACAATATGTGCAACTGGAGTTGAGAGCCAGTAAGTAAACACAGTCTCCCAGTGAACTATTTTGACACTAGAGGAACATGGAGTTGGAGCCCTTTGTGCGTATCACTGCATCTCTGCCTGGAGGATTCAAAGCGACCCTTTATAAGACTCGGGTAAAAACGGCTTATTCAAGCACATATGAGTACTCATTATGTGCCAGGCGCTGGTCCGAGTGCTGAGGTCACTACTGTGTACAAAACATGTCCCTGTTGCCCTGAGCAGTGGTTAGACCATTGCCCCACAGACCGAAGGGTCCTGGGTTCAGTTCCCAGCCAAGGGTACATACCTCCATTGCAGGTTCAATCCCTGGTTCCGGTCAGGGCTGGAGCAGGAAGCAACCAATTGATGTGTCTGTCTCACGTAGATGCCTCTCTCTCTTCCCCTCCTCTCCCTTCTTTCCACTCTCTTTAAAATATCAATGGAAAAAATATCCTCGAGAGAGGATTGAAAAAAAACCAACCAACAACAACAATAAAATATGTTCCTGCATCCTGGAGCTTCTGCTCTTAGCCATGGAAAGACCATAAATAAGTAATGTCAGGTAATTATGATAAACACTGTGGAGAAAAATAAAGCAGGATAAGTGGGCAGAGAGAAAAGCAGTATTTTCATATAGGCTAGTTTCAAAGATACTCCCCATCTGTCTTAAATTAGCCAATGCTTTAGAAACCAGCCTCCTCTGATTAAAGTCTGGGAGCCAGAGCCGGTGGGCCAGCCAGTATTGAAGTAGGAACCCTTGCTGCCCCTTATCTATAAGCAGAGGGCTGAGCAGTGTCCTGTGGAGCCAGAGGTACCCCAGAGAATGGAAGGCTGGAGGGGAGGAAGGCAGGATGGGAGGGTGGGGTCCTGGAACAAGGAACAGGCAGGACGCTGTGCATTCATAGCTGGCCTGGGGCACCAGGGATCCGGCTGTGAACACTATTGGGGACAGTATGTCAGCTCTCAGTCACCAATTTTATGTTGTGGTTGTCCCCTTTTACACTAAGATGACAATGTGAGTCTCATCACTTTAAAAAGATGACACACTTAAGTAGGCCAAACTTTCTGTTTCAAAATGTTTCTCTGTCAATGAACATTCTTTGTAGCTGCGAAGTGGATGTTGACTGAAGTGAGTTGTCAGTTTCTTTAATAACATGCAGCATGCATTTCTTTAGTAGGTGGAAAGCATGGCAGATATTAGAGCAAATATATATTTAAGGAAAGGGGGGAAGGCTTCATCTGGAGGGCGTTTTTCTGTGACCCTTTACTTCAGGTGCCCTCCCCAAAAGTCAGTTCCTGAGGTGGGTGGCCCTTCTACTGAGGGATACTGCTTTGTATCTGGAGATGTGGTTAAATCATCTGTGCGCGCCTGTATGTAGCAGTTTTCGTAATGGGTATATCATTGTTCTCCGTGCCCATATCTCCTTAAGCGAAGGGTATGGGAAGGTTGAGCACAGGGAGAGGGGCTCGATTCTAGGACCGAACTTAATTTAAATCTTAAGAAGATAGACTTGCATTGTCTTAATCACTTCGAAACAGTAACTTGAGCAATGACATGAAAGATCACGCATCTGTCGGTAAACGGATTGATAAAGCTACTTCACTCAGGTGGTCAGGCTCCTCTGGGGAGAACAGCAGCTGGTTGATTCGAGACAACCATGGAGCAAGCCCTTAACACCGAGGTTGGGAATTTCATTTTCAGAGCAGAGATATCTCCTTTCACCACCCCTTCTTGTGGTAACTGAATGCAAGGCACATCCCCTTTGCTGCTGTCCTTTTGTTCCTGCACACAATCCAAGAAGCCAAGAAAACCTAGTGCCAGAGCTCAAACCCTGGGCCTGGAGGGGGAAACTCGCCAGGCAGCAGGCTCGGGCCTCTGCCCTCCTCGCTGGCCCCCAGCAGCCGGCAGCAGCACCCTCGCCTGCACCTGCCGCGCGGGCTGCAGCCAGGCGGAGGGGAGAGAGCGAGGGAGCGAGCGCTGGAGGGGCCGGGCTGGGCGGCGCCGCGCGGCGCCCACCGAGGACAGGCTGCCTCCTCGGCCCGAAGGGACAGTGGGGAGGGTGGAGCGCGGGGAGGGGGCGGGGAGGAGTCGGGAGCAGCTGCGCGGCGGGTCTCCAGGGGGAGCCAAGGTATAAGGGCGGGCCCTGCAACGCCCAAGCATCCTTTCCCCTCTGGACCCCGCCCGCCCGCGCGCAGCCTGGTTCTCCGCTGCTCTTGCCTGGTGTGACTTCTTTGTGCTGTGTTTTCTGCCTGCGCCTCATCTCTGCAGGACCTGTTCGTCCTTCTTCGGGCTATAAGAAGGCAGATGATGAGATGTCCCGGGCCACGTCTGTTGGAGACCAGCTGGAGACACCAGCCCGCACCATTTACCTCAACCAATCGCATCTCAACAAATTCCGTGACAACCAGATCAGGTAAGAGAAGGCGGCTGAGAGACCAAGGAGTGAATTCACAGCCGGGATGGGGCTCACCTTCCTCTTGTTAGCTTTACTACGCACCTAGCCAGCCCCCACCCCTGTCTGCTTCCTCCAGCCCCTTACACTACCTTCTCCCTCCCTCCTTCTCCTAGAGCCAGGAGGCTACACCCGCTTTTCCAATGGGGTCATATGTATTTGGCCTTTACTTTTCTCTCCTTTGCATCTATTCCTTGCTTAGGCAATGTGAGTCCCAAGGAAGTTTTTATTCAAAATGTGGTCTCATATTTTTCATCCCTGAACTCCCTTCCAAGAACCAGCTCTGCACCCCAAATCCTGTTTTAATACAGTTGATAATTCTTCTTAGCAATTTACAGACCCTATTGTGGGGATCTGCTTTATAAGGGAATCCCACAGGTCAGAAGAACTCACATTCAACTCTAAATGGTCCAGGACATTTATTAAGAGGTCTTTGTTTGCTGGGAAACTTTGCCCAGAGTTAGTGGAAAGATGAATGGAGGCTAACGTGTGTCTGTTATTTGCTGCCCACTGTGTCAGATGCTTTAGCTGTACTAGCTTTATAAATCCTCATTACCTCCTGAAGAAGGCATTATTACAATAAGACCAGGAAACCGAGATAGCAAGGTGTTAAATAATGTATCTATGGTCATATAGCCACTGAATGGCAGAGCTGGAAATAGAACCCAACTTGTCTGACTACTACAGCTCAAATTCTTTCAGCTGTGCAAAGCTAGATCATTAGGCATGGGTGTTAACATGTTTTCAAATTTCATTAAATTTTCAGGCTTAGATAACATTATCTCTGCGAGTGACTTCAAAGGATGTAGTTCTGCGAGTGGCTCAGAATACCAAGTTCAGGGGTACAGAAGTTAAGTGATTGGTCAGGTTATTATTGACATAGATTATTGACAAACCTGAATTCCAATTCAGTGTTCTTTCTAGAAAGCTCTGGCTAAAACTTCGCTGTTGTTATATGTTTTAAGTATTCCACGATAGCAGTAGCACTTGTATAGACTGCTTAGCTTGATATCTTTATTTAGAAACAATTAGCTGTTGGACTTTAACGTGGCTTGATAGGATTTGGAGTAGAATAATGGTGCGTATTATATGGACTTGATACCTTCATTTGTTAAGAGAATGTTAGATTATCCTGGCTTTATTTTGGGTTTTAAGAATGACCATTGGGACATATTGTATACTTAAAAGTGTAGCTTAGAAGAATAGCTGAGGCCAGATTCAAATAATGAGTGTGCTTGGTTTAAGATACAGAACATCAGCCACAATGAGTTACCATTTCACACACTAGGATAGCTCTAACAACTGTTGATGAGGATATGGAGAAATTGGAATCTTCATACATTGCTGCTGAGAATGAAATATGGTATACTACTTTGGATAACAGTTTGGCAGTTCCTCAAAAGGTTAAATGTAAAGTTACCATATGATCCAGTAATTCTACTTCTAGTTTTAAATAACGAAGAGAAATGAAAACATGTCCACACAAAAACTATACACAAATGTTCATAGAAGCATTGTTCATAATAGTGAAAAAGTGGAAACGGTTAAAATGTCTATCAACTGAAGAACGAATGAATAAAATGTGATATAGCCATACAATGGAATATTATTTGATCATAAAAAGAATTAAGTAGTGATATATGCTACGACATGGGTGAATCTTGAAAATATGCTAAGTGAAAGAAGCCAGTAACAAAAGGCCTCATATTACAGGCATGCCCTGGAGATGTTGTGGGTTCAGTCTAGACCACCACTATAAGTGATTAAGTATTACAATAAAATGATTCCTAATCTTTTTGCTGGTGGAGGTTCTTGTCTTCAATTAGTAAAAGACATAACATCTGTGGAATGTAATAAAGCAAAGTGCATTAAAATGGGGTGTGCTTTTATATGATTTCATTTATAAGAAATACACAGAAGAGGGAGAGAGCAACCAAAGGACTTGTATGCCTGAATATAAACATAACCAATGGACACAGACAACAGGGGGTGAGGGTGAGGGCATGATTGGGGGGTGAGAGGGGGCAATGAGGGGTAAGGACACATATGTAATACCTTAATCAATAAAAAGAAAAGAAAAGAAATACCCAGAAGAGCAAATCTATTGAGACAGAAGAATGACTGGTAATGTGTGTGGTTCCTAGGACTGGGTAAGAGGGAATGGCTGGTAATGTGTGTCAGGTTTCATTTGGGGTGGTGGTCACACAACGTGTATGAATATATTTGAAATCATTTAGAACCCTGCACTGCCAATATAGTTCCATTTCCTTATTCCTTCTAATATATGTTTCTATTGAATGACTTTTAAAAAGATAAATTTTCGCCTTACCTGATTTGGCTCAGTGGATAGAGCATCGGCCTGTAGGGTCCTGGGTTTGATTCTGGTCAAGGACACATGCCTGGGTTATGGGCTTGATACCCAGTAGGGGGCGTGCAGGAGGCAGCCAATCAATGATTTTCCTCTCATCATTGATGTTTCTATCTCTCTCTCCCTCTTCCTCTCTCTCTGAAATCAATCCTATATAATAAAAAGGTAATATGCAAATTGACCATCACACCTTCACACAAGAAGGCTGCCCCCATGTGATCACTAGATGGCTGACAGAAGATGGCTGGCAGTGGAGGCAGTTATGGGCAATCAGGCCAGCAGGGGAGGGCAGATAGGGGCAATCAGGCCAGCAGGGGAGGGCAATTGGGGGCAACTAGGCTGGCAGGGGAGGGCAGTCAGGGGCAACCAGGCCTGCATGGGAGGGAAGGCAGTTGGAGGGACCATGCCTGCAGGGGAGGGCAGTTAGGGGCAACCAGGCTGGCAGAGGTGGGCAGTTAGGGGGGACCAGGCCTGCAGGGGCAAACGGGCTGGCAGGGGAGGGCAGTTGGGGGTGATCGGGTCAGCAGGGGAATAGTTAGGCATCAATTAGGCTGGCAGGGGAGTGGTTAGGGAGTGATCAGGCTGGCAGGCAGAAGTGGTTGGGGTAATCAGGCAGGCAGGCAGGCGAGCAGTTGGGAGCCAGCACTCCTGGATTGTGAGAGGGGTGTCCCTGAAAGATCCCAGATTGGAGAGGGTGCAGGCTAGCTGAGGAACACCTCCTCCTCAATGCACAAATTTCATGCACTGGTTCTCTAGTAAAAATATATTAAAAAAATAAATAAAAAGATAATATTTATTTGTAAAAAGATTTATACTGTGTAAGGATATGGAATTGAAGAGTCACTTTACTTTTTTTAACTATAGAATATTTTCATAAAATATTTTGAAAATACCTTAGTAATATTTTTGCTTAGTTTCTATTTAACTTTGATATCCATTTGTGCATACTTAAAACTGGGAGAATGAAATAAGGGTCTTTGTTTTTGTCTAAATTCTCTAGTTTCCATGGAAAATGGAGATTTTTAAAAGCCTTTGAAAGGGGCCTCACAATCTGTTGGTAACCAAGACTCAAAGCTGATTTTTGAGCCTGATTTTATTATTAATCAGAGAGATTTCAAGCGGCTACCTGTTTTACGGTTTGATTTGTACTTGTCTGAGGTGGGGAGAAATCAATATGGGAATGTACGGGTTGGCTAGGAATAAAGTAGGGAGATATAAATTATTCTATTTAAAGCGTCGTGTAAGTGAATAATTGAATTAGTTGACGTAGTAAATATTAAAATTTATAGAATTTCTGAGCTCATCCCTTAAACTATGAGCATAAATTACAGAATGTACTGAATAGGATCCAAGAAATTAAAATGTGTCCCCTGCTGTTCTGTAAAATGGCTTTTGAATATTTGTTTCACCTCCATTGTATATTTAAATAGGAATTGCTAATGGTGATGTGACTTATAGTTTATTAAGGGATTTATTATAAAGCTTCTTAAGGATTTTATAAAAATGCTAAGCCACATTATTTTAGCACTTTCATATTGCTGAAGTCAATTTCATAAAAATATTGCTTTTTAAAAATGAGACTTTTTAATGTTTGCTAAAAGTTGATAAAGTTATTAAAAGGAGCGTTTTCATAAAAGGGAGTCGGTAAAGTATTTTTTCCCTTAATATAATTTTTCTTGAGAAAAGATTAATGTTTTTTGTTTATTTTGGAGGCTGGGCATGGAGTGTTTATCCCAAATTGTTTGCTTCTAAATTGAACTTTTTGAAGAGAAGGGACCACATGTGACCAATGAGGCTAATGCTAATTCATGGAATTATTTGGAAGCTATCCACCTCAAAAGGCGGGCCCTTGCTAGTGCAGTTTTCTCACTTATCTTCCCCACTCCAGTCACTTTCTGGCTTGGAACTGTGAGGATCTTGGCAGTTGCTTGTGCCTACTTTCATGAGCAACTGGCATTTTGAATTTAAGGAAGATAGCGAAGTTTGTTAAAGACAGAGGTGGTTGCTGGGTATCTGAGGAGGTCAGCGAGGGTTGGTGTGGTAAATTCAGGACAGGAAATAAAGCTCTAGAGTTAATGTTTGGACTAGTGTATCCAAGAAAGAGGCTGGGCCTGATGAGTAGGAGCAAGAAGGTCACCAGAGATGGTTGACTATAGCCTATAGGGGAATGGGTAACCTGGTAACTCCAAATTCCAAGCAATTCCTTGAAATTCTGGCAGTGTCTATGCCATGGAAATGATGTCGCTGACATTGAAAATAATATGTTTGGTCTGAAGCTGTGGCAAGTTGAAGTTTTCAATGAGAAACTTCATTATCATAATTATGGAGAAGTATGACGTGGTCTTTTTCTCCTAGGCATTAATTTTCTAGGATCCTGAGAACAATAATAACTTTCTTCATGCTCTAGGAATAGTGATTAATGGAATATTGTAAAGTACATATACTTGTCAAGGATGCTATTATATGTCTACCTAACATATGTCTCCCTTTCCTGACATATACAATGTCTTCTTTTAAATATTTCTACAGCTTTATTCAGTTGTTTTTAGTACATTTACAGAATTGTAAAACAGCATCACAGTTAATTTGGGAACATTTTCATGGCTTCCAGAAGTCTGTGCCTTTAGCTGTCATCTCCCTGCCCCTTCCTCCCCCAGCTCTAAGCAACCACTGCTCTATTTCATATCTCTATAGATCTCCCCCTTTTAGATCTTTCCTATGAATGATATAACTTCATTTTAAGTGTTTTAAGTTAAATATTAAATGTGTATAAAAAGCTTGCTATTAGAGGCACCTGGTGGGAAATCTTTAAATTTGTTAAGTTAAACTTTCTTCTTGCAGAAAATACCTTGAAGTAACTCACTGGAATATTTATGAAATCCTGATCAAGCATATGCAGTTTTTCATGTGATTATCATATGCCATTGGAATAGTGACTTTCAGGGCTGGAAGGCTGTTTTCTGCTATGTTTGAAATGACGTCTCCAAAGCATAGGAATGTAGTAGTTTTGAATGAGTCATTGGTTTCAGGTGGGAGTTTTAACTAGCAAAAGCCTGCATTAAAACAATCACTTGAATTTGGTCATGCTGTTGCATTTTTTTAGGGTGGGTTGACTTAAAGGAAAGTTGATTTGTAGGCATATTTTGTTGGTTTTGCCAGGAGAAGTTCAAAATCGAGTCTTGCCTTTATAGAAGGGGAACTGAGCATGTGTGCCAACTTTACAGTATTGTTGTTTTATAAGATTACTAGAGGCCTGGTGCATGGGTGGGGTCCCTTGATCTGGCTGGTGATCGAGGCTATCGCTGTCTCGCCCAGTCCTGATCGGGGCCTATCCCAGAGGGAGGGACTTTGGGAGGTTGGCTGTGGGAGCACACTGACCATCCAGAGGCAGCTCCTGCATTGAGTGTCTGCTCCCTGGTGGTCAGTGTGTTTCATAGCAACCAGTCA
The DNA here is from genome assembly GCA_004026665.1 of Murina feae. Classification (NCBI taxonomy): domain Eukaryota; kingdom Metazoa; phylum Chordata; class Mammalia; order Chiroptera; family Vespertilionidae; genus Murina; species Murina feae. Next base: position 14,160 of record PVJC01000767.1, read on the forward strand.
ACTGATCATTTGGTCGACCAGTTGTAATGGTCACTTAGGCTTTTATATATATAGATGCTGGGATCCTCATGTCAAGGGTATTTCTATCTTGAGCAATGAGGAGAAATCATCTTTAAAAACCAGTTTGTACATAAATAGTGGTGATAGATGACATGTGTAATTCGGTAACTAACATTACCAAGTGCACTAAGGAGGAATGATTCTCCTTTAAGTGTTTAAAGCTGCAGAATTTAGGGGATCTGGTCTTAATACTTAGGATGCTACTTCCAACTTAAAAAAACAATACAAAGATCTGAGAAATAGTAATAACGTCCTTTTGATTCATGCAAAGATCAGTGTTTTAAAAACTAAGGCTTACATATCTCATTTGACAAACTGCCCGTGTCAAGGTTGGCAAAGGTAAACGTGTATAAAAGTCCTAATCAAGAGTAATTGGATATGGTGAAAGCATTCCAGGTACCTGCCTTAAAACAGCCTCAAGATTTTCTTCTGTGTACACTGTTCTTATCTGTTTATGTATTTTAAGAAAAGTGTATTTAAGGTGTACACCATGGTGATTTTATATATATACCTATAGTGAAATACTACAGTGAAGCTAATCATCATATAATCTCCTCACACAGTTACCATTCACTATTTTTAAATTAGAGGCAGATATACTTGGTTAATCTCCAAGCTACCAACTGCTGTTGTCCTGTATTTTCTGATCATGACTGTCACAGCATATTGAGAGTCCTTAATTTATACATACCAGAGGCGATTATTGCCATAGGAGATTCTTGTAATCAGAACTTTTATCAGGGTTACATGCCTGGACAAGGCTTTGAGGCATTCTGCAGATAAAAATATGTAACTCGGGGGACCTTCAGCACTCAATGTTTCAGGTAACCATTAAACAAATGAGCTTTCTTGAAATGTACTTTTAGAAACAGAAAAGCATGTTAGCCTTGGGCCAGTTTTGTATTTGATGTTTCCAAGGAAATAGCAAATGTTTAAGACAGACTTGTACGGTGGTGTCTTTATCAAGTTGACTTTTGTAGGAGGTTGACTTTTGTGGAATATATCGATCCATTCCCATTTATGAAAATAGGTAAAGGCTTTTGATTTGAGAGGCCTAGTCAGTAAACTTATTCCCTCTCTCGCCTGTTCCCATATTCTATTAACTCTTACTGTCTTCTGTGAACTTGTGAGCACTTCTGAATCTTACGAATAAAAAGAATTAAGTATCAGGATTTGTAAAAAACACAAGTTGACATTTAACCAGGAGGACACTAAGGAGATATAACAGTGTCAGTTCTGAATCAGATCTCAGGACAGAAAACATACATTGGTGGAAAAACTGGTGAACTTAGAATACACTCTGCAGGTGGAGTAGTATTGTGCCAACATTGTTTCATCAGTTTTCACTATCTTACCTTGGCAGTATACGATATAAACATGATATAGAATATTTACATTGTGGGGAAACCTGCTAAAGAAGTATGGCAACTCTGTGCCATTTTTGTAGCTTTTTTTTAAGTATAAACTTACCTTAAAAGTATTTTAACAATCAACTGAAAGTATCTAGGAGAGCAGGAGCTAAATGCTAACCTCATTCGGGTGCTGTTGGGTGCTTTGGGATATCTCCACAGGATTGTCATGCTAGGTAGGTAGAAAAACACTTATCTTTTGGGTACTAAACAACATTCCCTTAGATGGCAACACCAAGAGTTTGTTCGCTTTGTGTCTGACCTAGTTGTATAGAATAAGTAGGCAGCTACATGGACTGCAGAAAATTCTGTGGTCAGAGTTTAGTCATGTGAGCTTTTGTGTAGTTATCTAGAAAGTAGCATCTAAATGTGTATTCTACTCACAGCTGAGCCACTCAACAGCAAAAGCTTACCCGGAAATGCTACTCAGCAACCCTTTCAAGAGGGACAATGCCTAGAGAGAACAAAAGAAGCATGACCATTGTTGGGATGCAGGGGTGTTCTACAGAGAAATTTCCTGAAATCTATGAGGTTGGGTTTGGTCATTTAAATGCTAAGCTATCTTCTTCTCTGAAATGAAGCCAGCTCTTTAAAACTTAAATCCTAGGTTTTTAGCTGCCCTTACTATTTCATATTATAGTTAAAAAGCAATTTGGGGTTGAGTTTGGGATGTTGCAGGTCATTCTGAGGGATTATTCTCTATATATCTTCAATATCTGTTACATGCACTATCATTCCAAAGGTTATTGGAGAGTGTTGGGGTTTCAGCTTCTAGCTCTGCCCAATACATTAGCCGGAGGGAGAGTGGGCCTAGCTCCGAAGATGTAAGTGCTGTATCTTTCATCAGTGGTCTCCAATTTTTTTGATCACATGTTCTATCAGTATGACTTTTTCCCATGAACCTTTAATATGTATATTTAAATATCTATATAGATGTGTCACTATCATTACTTACTATCTTGAGACCCTCTATGTATTTACCGAGATTCTCAGTTGAGAATCATGGATGGTCGGTAATTCATATTGTTAATTCTTCTTAATTATTTTGAATGTTTTTGGCTGACTTACCACATTTAAAAAATATATAATTTTATTGACTTCAGAGAGGAAGGGAGAGGGAGAGAGAGACAGAAACATCAATGATGAGAGAGAATCATTGATTGGCTGCCTCCTGCATGCCCCACACTGGGGATTGAGCCCACAACCCAGGCATGTGCCCTGATCTCCTGGTTTCTTATATTCCTGAGGATTAAAAAAACACACACACTATTTTGAACAGTGGGTTGGGCCAAGGTTATTGATTTCAAAATAACTCCCTTCTACCTCAGTGTTAGTCCACCCCAGGAGGTCAGAAATGCAAGGGTAACCTCTGTTGGCTGAGTCATGAGGTGTGTAGCTGTCCTTTTGTCTCTGTCATCTCCCAGCAAGGTGGGAGCAGCACTTGTCCTACTGGAGAGAAACCCAACTTTTGTCAGATCTTTCCCTGCCTCTAGATAGGTTTGATTCCAAGATATTGGACGTTGTAAACAGGAACTAGAATAATGTCATAACTCAGAAAGTGGCAAGAGTAGATGAGAATATGAATATAACCCAAGGTGCAGTATTAGATATACTGTCCAAAGAGAGGCTGATTATCTATACTAGTGATTACTAACTCTGTTCTTTTATGCAATTTGTGTTGCTCACTGTCCATTTATTTGATAAGAAAAACACTCAGTTGATGAGCTTATTGCTGGGGGAAAGGAAGGTGTACTCAAGTATTACCCTGTGCAAGGGGAGTAGACTGCCTGGAGAATAAATACATATGCACGCTAAGGAATAAGAAGGTGAATTTGGGGCATCAGGGGCTTTTGTATGTATTTTTCTAGCCTGCAACTTTTACAGGCAATCATGCTGTACAGAGCATAAGACAGGGCTAAGATGTGTTTAAGGATGTGTTATGATGTTAAATTAAAAAATTGGCTTCTTTTGGAGTTCTGCAAGAACAAAGATGGGTGTAAATTCACATCAAATTCACCATGGCTTCCCCCTGCTACCCCAAATACCAACTGAGATTCTTTACTGTAGAATGGTAAAAACCTTAAACTTGGTCCTAGTGAATAACTAGAATGCTGACAAATTGTGAATATGGAGTCTATATCTTTCCCCACTCTTAACCCCCTTCCCTCCTTGTTTTGGATTGTCAGTTTTGCAGCCATTTGGACTATCCTTTGAGTCTTTCTAAGGAACCTGGCAGTGTGTTTAATATTTAATCAGAATACTTAATTATATATTCAGTTATGTAAAGGAATATTATTTAAATTATTCAATAAAAATATGACTCCTTTTTTTCTACTCTAGTAACTGGTGAAGGTTTTGAAAGTATTATTGTCTAGCATATGAAATGTGTTACCAAGCTCTAACGATTTAAAAATAGAGCTCTTTATTTTAAAGCAGCAAGTCTCTTTGCTGAGTAATATCATAATTACTTACTCAATATTCCATCTTTGTTGAAACTGCTTCATATTAATTTTTAATGTTACCTTTACAAATTATAGTTTATTAATCATTCTAGTGTTGATACATGAGAGTAAATTGAGTTATTTCCTATACTAACTATGTCAAGGGCAGACAGAGCATTAACTTCTCATATTCCTGTTTTGCCTGCCAGCTGCCAGCTGTTACAGTTTCTTGGCCACTTGTATTTCAATAAAGTTTTGTTCATGTATATGCTTAGACATTGCAGGAAAAGTAATTTTAATTTTAAGTAGTGGAGTATGTGTGTTTTTTGTGTGTGCATATATGTGTGTGTGTGTATTTTGTGCACTAGGGGCCTGGTGCACAAAATTCGTGCACTGGGAGGGGGGTTCCTCAGCCCAGCCTGCCCCCTCTCACATATTGGGAGCCCTAAGGGAGTGTCCTACTGAGAGCTTAGGCCCGCTCCCTGCTCCCCTTGGGGAGCAGGCCTAAGCTACCGTCTGGCCTGCCTTTGTGGGTGGCGACCAGGCTAATCAGGGGAAGCCACTAGCCCCATCACCCCACTGCTGCAGCCACTGCCAGTCACTGCAGCCACCAAGGTGTTTTCTTTAACACGGACTCCAGTCCCTTCACCATGAAAAAATGACAACTTTCTTTAGGCATTTTCAAGATGTGTCTTTCATAGGATATGACATTTCTTTCTTTCTTTTTTTTATCCTCACCTGAGGATATATTTCCATTGATTTTTAGAGAATGTGGAAGAGAAGGGAAAAATAGAGAGAAACATCAAAGTGAAAGGCACACTTTGGTTGCCTCCTGCATGAGCCCTGACCTGGGCCCCAGCCAGGGAGGAGCCTGCAACCTAGGTACATGCCCTTGGTCAGAATTGAACCCAGACTCTGCAGTCAGCAGGCTGAGGTGTTATGCACTGAGCCAAACCAGCTGGGGCAGGATATGACATTTCTTAGCCCTCCAGTAATGGACCTACATTTTTTTCTCCAGGAGTGTGGTGGAAAAACCCTAGATCACCTTTTTGGGTTCTTATTACCCAAGTTACTAAGAATATTACCAGTGGAAGCTTAGCCAATGAGTGGTCAGAAAAGGTGTTTTCTCTGTAGTTCACTCCCATCACTGGCTCCACCCCTGCCCCTCCAATCCAAGTTTAACCCCTGCCCAGGCCTGAAACCTCTTGCCCAGGATGCAGGCCAGGGCAGGGGACCCCACACCCCTGAAATTGCCAGCTCCGACCCTGCCCAGGCCTGCAGCCTCTGCCTGAGGCTGCAGTCCTGGACAGAAGACCCCCAAGTCCCTCCGATCACTGACTTCACAGAGCCCAGGCCCCTGCGATCACCGGCTCTGATCCTGCCTCTTGACATCGCCGGCTCTGCCCTTGCCCAGCTGGCAGCCTCTGGCCAAGGCTGCAGGCCTGGGCAGGAGACCCCCAGGCCCCTGCAATCTCCAGCTATGTCCTTGCCCACTGCAGCCTGTGGCCAAGTCTACAGGCCTGGGCAGGGGGTCCCCAGACCCCTGCTGTGCTAGCTCCACCAGTGCCCAGACCCCTGTGATTGCAGGCTCTGTCCCTGTCTCTCCGATCGCTGGTTTTGCAGTGCCCAGACCCCTGTGATCTCCGGCCTTGCCCCTGCCCAGGCCTGAGGCCTCTGGCCCAGGCCTTATGCCTGGGTAGGGCACCCTCATACCCCTCTGATCACCGGCTCTGCCCTTGCCCGTGCCTAAGACCTCTGGCGAAGGCCTCTGGCCTGGGAAGGGAACCCCCAGCCCCTTCTGATAGCCTATTCCACCCCTCGGGCCCCCCGCCTCCCCTGCCACCTGCCTGGCTAATGGGCCTGACCACTTTAGTGGCAGGACTGAGCTGGACTGGATGCCGCCATCTTGTATAGGCATTGCCATCTTGTTGCCATGGGGGAGGCCATCTTGTGGCCATGGGGATGGCCATCTTTGTGATGGAGTGATGCCTAATTTGCATATTACTCTTAGATTATTAGATATCATAGTTATTTTCTAAATGGAGGTCTTGACATCGGTTAGCCATATTTGTAAGCCAAACATTATAGCTATTGCAAAGTTGGGGAACTTTACGGCAAAAAATAACATAATGGAATATCCCTACTGATACCTTTACCAATCTTCTTTCACCACTTTGTATAAATGTATACAAAGCTCTTAATGTTTAGATTCATTTGGCCTATAGGTGATCATCGTCTCCATTGGGAACTTACTAATTCACCTGGAAAGCCATTCTAGTCCATGCTTACCTGATGTGGAAAGATCTTTCTTTACCCTGAGGCTTCCTGTGATTCCTACACATAAAAAACAGCAATTGATCCATTAGCAGCAGGAAATATTTTAGTTGCTATAACAAAATATTAATTATAATATCATATTTGAATCAGTATTCATGAACTGTCATGCATTAATAGTGCTCTTAACACTTAGTGTGACAGCCACAGACTCATTTATAGAGAAGAGCTTTGTAGTGTTGTTCCAGAGAGGAGGTGAGGTCTCCTCATGAGGATGTGTGGTCGCCTCATGTACTGGGCTTCTACTATAGCCTTGGGAAACTGGGAGTTACCCAGTCAATCGTTGTTAACTGTTGACTGCTCTAATGTATGTTGCTTCTATATTTAATAGAAATTAAAATGCATGTTTGAGAAAGTTTTTATATTTTTACCTTTTAAATTGTACCCTAAAACTCTAAAACCACATGTTAATATGTATGAATTTTAAGAAAATGCTGATAATATTTTTATGTTTCTCTTCCAATTTCTGAGGACCACTTACTTATAATTTTGTGGCCCATTTGCTAGTATTTTCTTTTGGTGATTAATGGACACAGTGTTCCAAAATATTTTTAATCACATGTCCTACATTTTATGAGATAAGAAGCTATTTTTAATACAATGCTGGTATTTGCTATAGAATAAAATAAATGTTTTACAGAAACCAATCCTTAGCATTTAAGGATTTTGGAATAGTGAATTGCTTTATAAGAAAGTTAGCTGATTTTGATTTTAAATCATAATACTTTTTATATAAGTAGCTTGCAAATATTGATTTAACATTCTTCATAGCTAAATATCTTTTCTTGCATAGCAGTTGAAGATAAACTGCATATCAGTTTGAACTGCTGTGCTCATAAATTTTGATATTTTGAGATACTACCATTAGAAAATAGCAATACAATAAGAATGTCTAGTCTTTTGGAGAAACATATTCTGTTTACCTTTGGAAATACATTTAATATTTTGAAAATTAGCATAGTGTAAAATGGGTCTGCATTTATCCATGAGAAATAATGTTTGTAACATAGTGAATGGAGCTGTGGTCGAGTTCTGCACAGAAGTGCTAGACTGTGTAGTAATTTCTAAGATGTATTCCCTGCTGAGTAAGACCTTAAAGATAGTCTCTGACTTAAAAGTGAATTGTCTCAAAAAACCTTTGCCAAGGTTTATGCACCCCATAAAATTATTGAATACACTTTTATGAATCTGCAAAAGATATTGGTGCTGATATTTACTTTTGCTGTCAATGTCTTGTTCTTGTGTTGTTTGCACTCTGCAGGCTATCACAATTTCTGTGGCATGTCAAGGTAGCTTAGTTGGTGAGAACATGATGCATAGATTTTTTTTTTTAGAAAAATCTTACATTGCATAAGAAAAATCTAGGTTTATTTGGCTTGAGCAGGGCTTCATTTCTGTCGGAAACAAGCACTCTAGCTGATTTTGTTGAAGGCGGTCCTCATTTATTGTTACCCCGATCCTACAGTGCATATTTCTTTCTTAGGTCATTGTGAGTATTAAATGAGTTAATATGTGTAAAGCACATTAAGCAGCACTTCTTTCAGTGTTTTATATATTTTGATGTTATTTCATTTGCATTTTGGATGGTATGTTTGGCAATAACTTTCCCACCAAACTGGGTACATGTTACTTGAATTAAAAAGACAAACAGGTTTTGAAGATAAAAAGGTAACACACAAATTGAGTAGGATGAGTATCTTTAAAGAATAAACTACATTTTCTTTTTTCAGCAGTCTGATTTTTAAGATTAATTTTAGTATTTGCCTGAGTTTATCATGGAAAATTTTAAATTATTTATTGGAAAAATGGTAATGGGGAAAAACCCCTATGTTTTTTTTGAGTAGCCGGAGAAGAAGGCAGTTAGGTAAAGTAAATGGGGCCACACAAACCTGCTGTATAAGTGACCAGCTGAGGGAGTTTTTCCTTATTTGTCAGATGGGAAGCACACTTCTCTGGAAGGCTGTAGTAATACTAAATGAGGTTACACATGAGCCAATGCCTAGAGAGCAATGCACCATGGATATTGTATGTCCGGACTTCCACAACAGGTCAGATAGGCTTATTGCTTTCTTCTTTTTTTGTGGTAAGTACACATAACCTTTAGCATTGTACATTTTTAAGTGTACGTTTCAGTAGTTAAGTACATCTACATTGTTGTGCATCCAATCTCCAGAACTCTTTTCATTTTTCCAAAATGAGACTTTATATCCATTAAACAGCTCTCCAAGCCTCCCTCCCACCAGACCCTGGCAACCACCACTCTACCTTCTGTCTCTATGAATCTCTCTGCTCTAAGAAATAGTAAATCTCCATCGTTAAAGAGAGTTTTGGTACTTTAACAAGTTGTCATTTTTTAATGGTGTCTCTACCCCTAAATCTTCTACGCCAGTGGTTCTCAACCTTCTGGTCCTTTAAATACAGCTCCTCATGTTGTGACCTAACCATAAAATTATTTTCGTTGCTACTTCATAACTGTAATGTTGCTGCTGTTATGAATCGTAATGTAAATATCTGATATGCAGGATGGTCTTAGGTGACCCCTGTGAAAGGGTCGTTCACCCCCAAAGGGATCGCGACCCACAGGTTGAGAACCGCTGTTTTACGTTTTGTCTTATGTCTTGCTGTGTACCACGCAAGCACCCTTTAAAAAAAGTGGTATAAAAATTTAAAGGAAGTTCAAATGACTTTTTTCCTCTCCGTTTCTGCAGTGTCGTCGAACTTGCCACACCAATTTTCCCTGATGATCCTGTGGGAAAGTTGGGCTATTCCGGGAGCAGCCGAGAGCATTTGCGGGCTGAGGGGGTAGCTTGGTGGGGAGGGCAGGGGAGAGAAAGGAGGGACGGTTATACCAGATCTGCCTTGTCAAGTAGATGATTTCTACTGCACTGGCTCAGGATCTAATTTCTCCACTTCTAGTGTGATGATCTGCCTCTATGCCCAATTCCCTTCCACGCAGTTTCATTCTAAAATAGTAAAGGGGCTGTGATCTCCCTGTTCAGTGACCATTGCTATTTTTATTTTGTCTTCAGTAAGATATACACGCTGGCCGTTCTCATTCTATCCCAGGCTTACTGTCCCATCTCTCCACGTTCCTCGTCCTGTGTTGAGGCTGGAGTGAGTTACTCACTCGGCCTTTAATCACAGTGTTTCCCTAGAATGTTCCTTTTTTCCTTACTAAAGCCTTTCTGTTTGGTGAGCTCTGTCTTTTAAGGCTTAGGCCTCATAACTCTTAAGAAACATTTTCTTCCTTGTCCTGCATCTCCACGCTTTACTGTTGAGCCACCCCCTGCTTTTGCCTCAATGTTGCAGACTTTTCTTTTGTGGAACTTAACACATTGCGTCGCATCTATTTTTATGTCTGACTCTCTGCCTCTGCTGCATCATCCTTGGTGGCAAAGTCTGTCTATTTTATCTTGCATTATCCCCAGCACCAAGCACAGCTCCTAGCCAATAAGCACAAAATCTTTGCTAAATGACTTGGCTATACTGGTGAAGGTCAGAATTATACAGAAAATAGGAACTGGCTTACCACATTGTTCTAAGATTTCCTTCACATTTAATTGCTTATTGAACAAAGTAAAAACCCCAAAGCAGTTACTTACGCCTCGGAAATTGATGTATTGTGTGGTTTTAATGTTGTGCTTTTATGCATAAAATACTCTTGAAAGGGGGTAGCTGAGTTAAATGCTTTTAATGTCGATTCTTCAGATAAAACAGAGTGATATCTGCCCTCAAATGAGGTGCCTTTGGGATTAATGTGATAGCTGGCATCCTTAGTCATTTATGTCAGTTGAAGTTTAAATTTTTGTTTATTCGACAAATTTATTTTTGGTACCTAATACACACCCATCACTGTTTGCTATTTGGAGATATGATGGTGGAAAAGCAAGAGCTCTGCATACATGATTCTGATCATCTTTTTACTCTTTTTCTCTTCTTTTCCCACATTTATTTTTAGCTTTTTGGATACGTTTGAGTAAAGAAGATGACCTAGAGAACACATGGGTCAGTTGCTCCTTTGTTCCCTCTGCTCTTTGGTCCAGGTCCTCAGGCTCTTAAAAGAAGAGTGATAGCAGAGAAAGATTCAGAGTAGCCTTATGGTGTGTTCTTCCTAGGCCACAGGTGGGTTGTGCCATTCCTTGAAGGGTTGCCCACCTTGTAACTCATTTCCATGCCACTTTTTTTATAGGCTCACCTTGGGGTACAAAATGCCAAATATGTCAGAGAACCAGTGCTCCCACACCTGAACCTGAGGAGAGGTCAGAAGTGAGGCATGGGTGAGACCAAGCTAGGCTTGGCTGGTGTCCCCATTTCACAGGTGAAAAAACCAATAAAATAATGTTACACAACTCACCCAAATCCACACAGTCCATGGAGGACCAAGGACCAATCTGCCTAAGATATAAACAATAAAACTGTCTAAAAGTTGATCTGCTTTTTATTATCCCATGCACCAGCAATTGTAAGCAATGTCAATGTTAAGAATAGTCCTCCCTGACATACCTGAACCCAATAAAGGCCATATATGACAAATCCACAGTTGATGTCATACTCAACAGTGAAAAGCTGAAAGCTTTTTCTCTAAGATCAGGAACATGACAAGGATGCCCACTCTCACCACTCTTATTCAAAGTAGTTTTGGAAGTCCTAGCCACAGCAATCAGATAAGAAAAAGAAACAAAAGCATCCAAATTGGATAGGAAGAACTATATTGTAATTGTTTGCTGATGGATACTACATGGATAGAACTGTGAAGATTCCACATAAAAACTGTTAGAACTAATAAATGAATTCAGTGAAGATGCGGATACAAAATAAATATTCAGAAATCAGTTGTGTTTCTATACATAAGTACCAAACTATCAAAAAGAGAAATTAATGAAACATTCCATTTATAATTGCATCAAAAAGAATAAAATACTTAGGAATAAATTTGATCAGGAGGTAAACAACCTGTATAAGACATCAATGAAAAAAATGGAAGAGGACATAAATAAATAATGGGATATATTGTGATCATGGATTTGAAGAATTAATATTGTTAAAATGCCCCTACTACCCAAAACAATCAATAGATTCAACACATTCCTTATCAAAATACTAATGGCATCTTTTCACATAACTAGAACAAATAATCCTAAAATCTATATGGAACCACAAAAGGCCTGGAAAAGCAAAAGCAATCTTAAGAAAGAATAACAAAGTGGGATATAACATGCTTTTCCTGATTTCAAACTATACTGCAAAGCTACAATAATCAAAACAGTATGTTAGTGGCACAAAAACAGACACACAGACCAATGGAAAAAATAGAGAAATAATCCTGGAAATAAATTAATCTATGACAAAGGAGGCAAGAATATACAATGACATTGGTGTTGGGGAAAATATAAATAGTGCTGGGAAAACTGGGCAAAAATAATGAAACTATCACTTTCTTACACTATATAGAAGAATAAATTCAAAATAGGTTAAAGACTTAAATGTAAGCCCTGAAACCATAAAACTCCTAGAAGAAAATGTAGGCAGCAAATAGGCAGTAAACTCTTTGACATCAGTGTTTGCAATATTTTTTTAGACATGTTTTCTTGGGTAAAGATAGCAAAAGAAAAATAAATGGGACTACATCAAGCTAAAAAGCTTTTGAATGCAAAGGAAACCATCAATAAGATGTAAAATTAACCTACTGAATGGGAGAATATATTTGCAATATTCAATAAGAGGTTAATATCAAAAGTATATAAATTACACATCTCCACATAAAAATACCAAGCAATCCAATTAAAAATGGGCAGAGGACCTGAATAAACATTTCTCCAAATACGATATTCAGATGGTTAACAGGCACATGAAATGATGTTCATCATCACTAATCATCAAAGAAATGCAAATGAAAACCTATACCTATCACAATCTACTCTATAAAAGCAAAATAGTAAAATTGACTGTTTCTTCGGGACGCCCAACAGCCAATCAGAGCAATGGTATGCAAATTAGCCCAGCCAAGATGCCGGAAGCCCACCCAAACACTGGGTCCAATGGAGCGATAGTGCCGGTGAGGCCTCCGCCTGTGCGTTTGCCAGCGCAGCCGGGGCTGGGAATGGAGTGATGGCGCCAGTGAATGCACAGGGGGAGGCCTGGCCTCCGCCTGTGCGTTTGCTGGTGGTGGCTTCCGGGCAGTGGCGGCCAACTGCAGGGTGGGCGGAAGCCTGGCCTCTGGCCCTGCAGCCGGGGCTGGGAATGGAGCGATCTTGCCGATGAACACCAGGTCTGCCTGTGCTGGCAGTGGGTTCCAGGCAGTGGCGGCTGGCTGCAGGGCGGGCGGAAGCCAGGCCCCCTGCCCTGTAGCCGGGGCTGGGAATGGAGCGATGGCGCTGGCGAATGCACAGGGGGAGGCCTGGCCTCCGCCTGCGCGTTTGCTGGTGGTTGGTTCCGGGCAGTGGCGGCTGGCTGCAGGGCGGGCGGAAGCCAGGCCCCCGGCCCTGCAGCCGGGGCTGGGAATGGATTGATCTTGCCGGTGAACACCAGGTCCACCTGTGCCAGCAGTGGGTTCCAGGCAGTGGCGGCTGGCTGCAGGCCGGGTGGAAGCCAGGCCCCCAGCCCTGTAGCCGGGGCTAAAAAGGAGCATTTGCCGGCGGTGGGTTCTGGGCAGTGGTGGCCAGCTGCAGGGCCGGGCGGAAGCCTGGCCCCCGGCCCTGCAGCCAGGGCTGGGAATGGAGCGATGGCACTGGCGAACACCAGGTCCGCCTGTGCGTTTGCCAGCAGTGGGTTCCTGCCAGTGGCAGCCGGCTGCAGAGTGGGCGGAAGCCAGGCCCCCGGCCCTGCAGCCGAGCTTGGGAATGGAGCTATCGCGGGCCCACGCGATCTCGGAGGCTCATCGGCAGCTGCTTGCCCGCCTGGATCCAACCTTGTGGCCTGCTCTGGGTGTGCGGGAGCTTCTGTGGCCCATGGTGGAGCCTACTATGCAGGTTGGCCACAGATATTCCCTTTGTTGTATGTGTTTTTCCCATTGACCCCTTCCACCTCATATCCAACCCCCT
>PVJC01000767.1:27543-110536 GCA_004026665.1 Murina feae
CCCCTCTATGTCTATGTCCATAGGTTATCTCTTAACATTTCTGTTTCCTTTCCAATCTCTAAATTTTATTTTCTAAGTTGTGTACTATGATAGTCTTATCTAATTTTCTCTTAGCACAATCTTTTTTTCCCTTTGTAGTACCATTATTCCAAAACACCCACCCAGCAAAACCATACCATTGATTACTGGGTAATGCTATAATTTAATTTCTTTCTTTTTATGTTCAGGTAACTGAAAGCTACCTGGTCAGAGAATGGTCAGAATGCAGTTCAGGCAATCCAACTTTCAGCGGTGGGGGCCCACCAGGTATTTGCGATGGTGGGCCACCCAGCTGGAAATGTCCACGCCTGCACTCACCAGCCATCCCACCCCCCAGTGCAGGAACCCTGAGGGGGCTGTGGCCAGCCTGAAAACAGCCCTCAGCCCCTCACCCAGGCTGGCCATGCATGCCAGCAGGTGGACATCCCCCCCGAGGGGTCCCAGACTATGAGAGGGCATAGGCCAGGATGAGGGACCCCCTCCTCCCCTCGCCGAGTGCACAAATTTTTGTGCACCGGGCCCCTAGTATACCTATAAGAATGGATAACAAGTGTTAACACAAATGTGGAAAAAAGGGAACCCTGTGAATTGCTTGAGACTAGGATGCTGAGACCACCCAATCTGGTCTCAGATGCAAACTGGGACCCTGCAGCCACTCAGAACAAAAACCTGCGACCACAGCTGCAGAATCACAGACACCAAGACTCCAGGCATCCCAGCTGTGGATTTCTGTGAGTCACAGAGCACATCTCCCTTCCCACTGGCCTGCGGCAGCAGCATAGGAACTGCTAGACCCACTCCACATAAGCAGGCCTTCTGCCCACACAGGGAGGCTGTGCTACCTGAATTTGACCCTGGGCACGCACGGATACAGGGTGTCTGTTTCTCACAGAGCACACTTATGTGACCAGACCCCAGGCCCACACAGGGCAGCTGTGCCACATGAATTTAATTCTGGGTGAGCGCACATGGAAGTCTGTTTCCTACAGTGCAGGAGTGGATCTCCCACTGACACAGGGTGCCTGTACAACCTGGTCCCCCAAGCAGACCGAGGATCCTGAGCACCAGTGACTTGACTCTGTTTCTCATTGCCCGTGCACGGGATCCCTGATTCCTAGTGAATGCACGTTAAGAGCTTGTGACTCCTATTCTTGGTGCATGCGTACACAGGGACCCTAATTCTAGGTGCATGCACAAGGCTGCTCTGATTCTGGGCGAGCATGGCTCCCACCAACCCACAGCAGCCACATGTCTTGGTGTGGGAGCTCTTCAGTGACACCTAAGTGGCGCGAAGCTCCCACTGCACATGGCCCAGGCCCTTGGAACTCAGCGATTGGACCTTCTGGTGATAGTTAGAATGGGGAGACAATGAAAGAATCCACAGAGGAAAGAAAAAGAGGAATCACTAAGAAAGGAAATAAGTGAAATGGAGGCATGCAACATGACAGAAAAAGAATTCAGAGTAATGGTTGTACAATTCATAAATGGGATGGATGAGAAAATCAACAACCTATGCAAAAATCAGGAAGAAATCAAAAGTGATATAGCTGCAATAAAAAATGCCATGGAAGGTTTCAAGAGTAGACTAGAAGAAGCAGAGGACTGAATTAGTGAGTTAGAAGATGAGGTAGAGAAACAAGCCCAATCTGAACAGCAACTGTAGGAAAAAATTAAAAAGCAGGAGTAGAGCCTAAGGGAGCTTTGGGACAACATGAAACAAAGTAACATATATATAATAGGTGTGCCGGAAGGATAAGAAGAGCAGCAAAGATTAGAGAATCGATTTGAAGAAATAATGACAGAAAACTTCCCTGATATAGGGGAAGAAAAAAGTTACACAAGTACAGAGAGTCCCAAGCAAGAGGAATCCCAAAAGACCCACACCAAGACATGTCATAATTACAATGGTAAATGTTAACAATAAAGAGAATCTTAAAGGCTGCAAGAGAGAGACACAGAGTTACCTACAAAGGATCCCTCATCAGATTATCAAATGATTTCTCAACAGAAACAGATCAAGCTAGAAGGGAATGGAATGAAGTATACAAAGTGATGCAAAGCAAAGGACTGATCCAAGAATACTCTATCCAGCAAGACTATCAATCAAAATTGAAGGGGCAATCAGGAGCTTTGCAGACACACACACAAAAAGCCCAAGAGAGTTTATCACTACCAAGCCAGTGATACAAGAAATGCTAAAAGTAATGCTGTGAAAAGACAGGGAGAAAGGAACACAGGCATAAAATACAGAAATGGCTACAAACAAGTACCTATCAATAATAACATTAAATATAAATGAATTATATGCTCCAATCAAAAGACATAGAGTGACTAAATGGATAGGAAAACATGACCCATTTATATGCTGTCTACAGGAAATCCACCTTAGAACAAGGGACTCACACAGAATCAAAATGAAGGGATGGAAAAATATGTATCAGACAAAAGGAAATAAAAAAAAAAAGCTGGGGTAGCAATACTTATATCTGACAAAATAGACCTCCAAGTGAAAAACATAACCAGAGGCAAGTTAGGCCACTTCATAATTCCAAAGGGATCAATACAACAAGAGGATATAACTCTGGTAAACATATATGCACCCAATGCAGGAGCACCCAAATACATTAAAAAAAAAAAGGTCTAGAATATATCATGGGAGAGATTGACAGCAACATAATTATAGGAGACTTTTAAAAAATATATATTTTATTGATTTTTTTACAGAGAGGAAGGTAGAGGGATAGGGAGTTGGAAATATCAATGAGAGAGAAACATTGATCCTCCCACTGGGGATGTGCCCACAATCAAGGTACATGCCCTTGACCGGAATCGAACCTGGGACCTTTCAGTCCACAGGCCGATGCTCTATCCACTGAGCCAAACAGGTTAGGGCATAGTAGGAGACTTTAATAACCCATTAACATCACTGAATAAATCCTCTAGACAAAATATTACAAAGAAATTTCAATCCTAAACAACTCACTAGATCAGATGGACTTAATCAACATCTTCAGAACATTCCACCCTAAAACTACAGAACATACATTCTTCTCAAGTGCACATGGGACATTTTCAAAGACCACACATTGGACACAGGCAAAGTCTCTCCAAATTCAAGAGGCTTTAAATCATATCAAGCATCTTCTCAGATCACAATGGCGTAAAATTAGAAATCATTAAAATGTCCATACTACCCAAAGCAATCTATAAATTCAATGCAATCCCCATTAAAATACCAAAGACATACTTTCTAAGACCTAGAATAAATTCTCCAAAAAATTTATTTGGAATAAAAAGACCCTGAATAGCTGTAGCAATCTTGAGAAAAAAAGAACAAAGTTGGAGGGATCATAATACCAGATATCAAGCTATACTGCAAAGCCACTGTTCTTAAAACTGCCTGGTAATGGCACAAGAACAGCCATATAGACCAGTGGAACAGATCAGATAACCTAGAAATCGACACAAGTCATTATGCTCAATTAATATTTGACAAAGGAGTCAAGAGCGTACAATAGAGTCAAGAGAATCTCTTCAATAAATGGTGTTGGAAAAACTGGACAGATACTTGCAAAAAAAATGAAACTAGACCACCAACTTATACCATATACAAAAATAAGCTAAAAAAAATGGATAAATGACTTAAATGTAAGATGGGAAACTATAAAAATATTAGAAGAAACCATAGGCAGCAAAATCTTAAACATATGCCGAAGCAGTATCTTCACTGATACAATGGAGACTAAGGAGAAAATAAATAAATGGGACTACTTGAAAATATAAAGCTTCTGCACAGCAAAAGAAACCATCAATAAAACAACAAGAAGGCCTACTGCATGAGAAAACATATTTGCCAATGTTATCTGTGATAAGGGTTAATATCCAACATTTACAGTGAACTCATACAAGTTAATAAAAGGAAGATAAACAATCCAATCAAAAAATGGGCAAAGGACCTAAATAGACACTTTTCTAAAGAGGACATTCAGAAAGCCAAGAGACATATGAAAACATGCTGAAAGTCACTAATCATCCAAGAGATGCAAATCAAAACAACAATGAGGTACTACCTCACACCTGTCAGAATGGCTATCAGCAACAAATCAACAAAGGACAAGTCTGGAGAGAATACACAGAAAAAGGAACCCTCCTACACTGCTGGTGGGAATGAGGACTAGTGCAGTCACTGTGGAAGACAGTATGGTGTTTCCTCAAAAAATTAAAACTGGAACTGCTATTTGACCCAGTGATACCACTTCTAGGAATATATCCCAAGAAACCAGAAACACCAGTCAGAAAGGACATATGTATCCCTATGTTCATAGCAGCACAACTTACAAAGCTAAGATTTGTAAACAGCCTAAGTGCCCATCAGCAGATGAGTGGATTAGAAAACTGTGGTACAGCTACATAATGGCATACTATGCTGCTATGAAAAAGAAAAATGCTTACCATTTGCAGCAGCATGGATGGAACTGGAGAGCATTATGCTAAGTGAAATAAGCCAGTCAGTGAAAGAAAAATAGCACATCATCTCATTCATTTATGGATAATAAAGAACATTATAAACTGATGAACAAAAATAGGTACAGAGTCAGAGAAGCATTGAACAGACTGTCAAACTACAGTGGGAGGGTTAGGTGAGGGGAGATAAGAGATCAACTGAAGGACTTGTATGCATGCATATAAGCATAACCAATGGATGCAAGACACGGGGGCAGGAGGGTGAGGGCATGTGCTGGGGGTTAGGGGAATCCAGGGGAAGGTCAATGGGGAAAAAAAGGAGACATGTACTACTATTTGTAATACTTTAAAAAATTAAATTAAAAAAAGAAAGAAAAAAATAGAACCCTATGCACTGTTGATGAGATTGTAAATTAGTGTAGCCACTATGGAGATTCCTAAGAAAGCCCACAAAAAAGTAGAACTATGGTATGACCCAGAAATATCACTTCTGGGTATTTATCTGAAGCAAACTAAAACAATAATTCAAAAATATATATGCATGCATATGTTCATTGCAGCATTATTTACAATAGCTAAGATATGGAATCAACCTAGGTGTCCATCAAGAGATGAATGGATAAAGAAGATGTGATATATGTATACACATATATACACACAATATTTCTCAGCCATAAGAAAGAATTCAGTCATGCCATTTGTGACAACATGGATGGACCTGGAGAGTATCATGTTGAGTGAAATAAGTTGGACAGAGAAATACTGTATGATTTCACTTAGATGTGAAATTTTAAAACCAAACCAAAACAAACAAACTGATGATTGCCAGAGAGGCATGTGTGGGAAGATGGGTAGACAACAGGAAGGAGATTAAGAAGTACAAATGCCCAGTTACAAAATATGTCATGGAAATGTAATGTGCAGCATTACACATTTATAAGAGTAGAGTTAATAATATTGTAATATCAATATACTGTGACAGATGGTTACTAGGCTTACTGTGGTGATCACTTTATCTAATCTAATAAAAGAGCAATATGCAAATTGACCATCACTCCAAGACACATAAGCCACGCCCACTATCCAAGTCATGCCTCCCAGCCAATCAGAGGGACTGTATGCAAATTAACCCAACCAAGATGGAGGCCGGCAGCCACGGAGCTAGAGTAAACAGGAGGCTTCTGTTGCAACTGCTTGACTAGGCCGCCTTGCTGGGATGTTGGGTCAATGGGAGCTGTGGACAGCCTGAAAACGGCCCTCAGTCCCTCACCCAGGCTGGCCAGGCATGCCAACAGGTGGACATCCCCTTAGGGGTCCCAGACTGTGAGAGGGCACAGGCCGGGCTGAGGGACCCACCCCCCCAACCCCCGCCGCAAGTGCACAAATTTTTGTGCACCGGGCCTCTAGCATGGTATATAAATGTTGAGTCACTATGTTGTACACCTGAAAATATATTTGGTATGTCAACTGTAATTAAAAATAAATTAAAAAATAGTCGTCCTTGAAAAATTCTTTATTTGAACTAAATTCTAAACAATTGTTGTAATTACTACTTATCTTTAAATATTATATATATGTAACATATATACATATATATGCTTCGCATTGGTATATTTTTATTATTTTTAAATAAGCTTGTTATTCTATATGGAAATTCATTAGAAGCATTCCCAGGTAGCCTTCCAGCTCTTAATACACATGGACTAGGTTAAATAATAATCTTAAAATTGAAATTTTCCATAATTTTAAAACTGAAGACCAAATAAAGAAAATAAAACATAATCCTAGTGATATGATTTAGTAGTGGTATAAATGATAACTTTTGCAGTTATTTTGGTTTTGTTAAATTTTACTTATTTGTCACTTAAAAATTATGACATAAACTAGAGGTCTGGTGCATGAATTCATGCATGGGTGGGGTCCCATGGCCTGGCCAGTAATCGGGGCCCATCACCATTTTGCTCAGTCCCGATCAGGGATGATTGGGTCCTGCTGGCTGCGGGGAGGGACCATGGAGGTTTGCTGGCCATGGGAGGTTGGCTGTGGGAGTGCACTGTCCATCAGGGCATAGCTCCTACATTGAACGTCTGCCCCCTGATAGTCAGTGTGTGTCACAGCAACTGGTTGACCGATTGTTCGGTTGTTTGGTCATTCAGACCCTTAGGCTTTTATATATATAGATATTATAGCAGCCTGTAACCAAAGCATCAAAGTTCACCCTGTTCTGTAGATATAAAAATGTTAGAATAAATAGTTGTGTCTTTTTCTTTTTTGTACTATCATAAAAATTATTATTTGTTGGTGTATTTAGATATAAAGACAGTGTTTTCTGTTGGTTTCTTTTCTGGTTGTTTTTGTATGTTTTTATTTCATATTTTTGTTACTGAAAATAATTTTGTAACATAGAGGAGGGGACTGTTAAAAAAACACTGGAGCTCTGGTCAGGTTGCTCAGTTGATTGGAGTGTTGTCCTGTACACCAAAAGGTTGCTGATTTGATTCTCTGTCAGGGCATATACTTAGGTTGTGGGTTCAATCCCTGGTCAGGGTGAATATGGGAGGCAACTCATTGAAGTTTCTCTCATCAATATTTCCTTCTCTCCTCTCCCTTTCTCCATTTCTCTCAAATTTATAAAAACACTAGAGGCCTGGTGCATGAAATTTGTGCACTTGGTTGGGGGGGGGGTTGGTCTCTCAGCCTGGCCTGCACCCTCTCACAGTCCAGGAGCCCTGGGGGGATGTTCGCCTGATGGCTTAGTGGGCCTAAGCTGTCAGTTGTACATCCTTAGCATTGCCACAGAGGCGAGAGAGGTTCCCACCACTGTTGCTGTGCTCGCCAGCCCTGAGCCCAGCTTCTGGCTGAGCAGTACTCCACCTGCAGGAGCACACTGACCACCAGGGGACAGTCTAACTGGTCATTCCACCATTCAGTCATTTGTATATTAGCCTTTATTATGTAGGATACACTGTAGATGAGGTCCCCTAGAACCATAAGAAATGCAAAAACTTCACTGTTAACTCATTCTAGAATTGCCCCCACTTAAAATCAAATTGCCCCCCTGTGGGGCGTGTGCTGCCCCTTTGGAACCACTGGGCTTGACACTTTTCCTCTCTGAGCTTCATTTTTGAACACATACACATATACCATGGGAACTGTAATCTCTTCTCCACCTACCTCACTGGGTTGTCATGAGGAGGTTCTGAGCTAATAAACCTAGAATGTTTTATCAAGTAAGTGATGTCTAAACTGGAAGGATTGTTATTTTTAAGCCCACGGGGCACCCTCACAGGTAGCAGGTGCTGATTAGGGGAAGAGGGGATGATTGTTCCCTGGGACTATAGCGATGGAAGCTTTGCAGAGGGTTCCTCAGGCCTCCGAAGGGCGGGCTCTGGCCAGCAGCCCTGGAGGCGCTGGCGGGGGGCAGGACGTTAGGGGGGCTTTAGGGGGACAATAGGGAGGCGGTGAGGCCATAGGGGAGTTAACTGTCAAACCTTTCCGCTTGGCGCCATTCTATAAATTGTAAGTGGCTGTTTCGCAGCTGTACCTGCTGAGGGCGGAGATTGGAGCCCGGTGGGGGCCAGGCCAGGAGGGAGCCAGAGGGCTAGGAAGGTGGGTTCAGCCGAACCCCCAGTGAGGTTCATGAACCCCCAGTGAGGTTCAGCGTGCTTCCTCTGTGGAGACAGCACTGCTGCTGTCGGGGGATGGGGGAGGAGGAGGGTCTGATCTTGAGAGGCTGCTCAGGCCTGCCTCCACCCTGGTCTGGAGTTGTAGGGAGGAGAGAGGTGTGCCCGGCCCCAGCGGAGGGGGCCCAGCAGCCGTGGGCGCCTCGGGGGCGCTGACGGGTGGTCACTGATGTGCTGTTGTGGGCGCCCCTGGCGGGGGTGGCAAGGGTGGCTGGGGAAGAGATCGGGAGTCAGAGGTGTGGGCTGCAGCTACCCCCGAGGCTGGGTCTTCTCCCTGTCCAGTCAGCCTCTCCATCCCCCCAGCGGTGCGGGGGATGGGGTAGGGTGTTTGTCCATCCCCCGGGGGTTCAGGGGCTGAGGTAAGGTGTTGGTGCAGGGGGATTGAAAGAGTTCCTCGTGGCTGCTTCCTCTTCCTTTGCAGTCCGGGCTCTTGTCAGACACTCTCCTCTGACCCCCGGGAACTTGCCCCCTGCTGCGTGCCCAGCCTCCTGCTATTCTGTCAATATGAAAATCGGTTGTTACTGGGACACTGTAACAGACAATTAGCTTATTACCTCTTTATATGTATAGATATGTATAGATATCCTTGAGTCAGGATTAAAAAACACACAAAAGAACCAATGGATGTCAGATAGGGTATCACAGGGTATTTGCCCACAACCAGTGTTGTGGCACAACTGAGCCTGACCTGGTTTGGACTGTCATGTGGAGTCCCTGATTACTGAGCTGCAACTTTACCTACCCAAATACGTATATCTTCTAGGCCTCAGTTAGTTCTATGCAAGATGAGATGTTCCAATTAGATCTTTCAAGGTCTCTGTCTGTTCTGAAATCCTGGGGTTGAATGTGTCCTAAGCCCGAGGCTGGCGTTGGTGGAGTAGTGTATCACTTGATCTGCTGGCCAGTTATTGCTGAGGCGCAGCTCCTGCCAGGTCCTCATGCCTCGGGCATGTGGGACAATGGGACCAGGAGTGAGAGACTTACTCTAGGTTTCCCTCTGCACTTAGAAGGAAGAGAGATTCCCTTTGGGCCCCAAAGTTGATTTGTTCAGCTGTTTTAATTACATTTTTAAAATCTGTATTCTTAGCCTATTCAATTAATCTGATAATAGCACTGGTCTCCTGTTATAAATTTCTCAGTCAGTTTGCTTGTGGTTTTCATTTTACAAGTTTTCATGCCATGTCATTTAATATATAGACTTTACCACACAGGTGTTAACATAGCTGTACAGGTATACCCCTTGCTTTTCGAAAGTTTGTCTTAATGCCACTTTACTTGCAAAAGATCTACATTAGTACCTATTTTCACTAAGCAAAGGAAATCTGGAGAGGATTTTTGCTTTTAAGAAAAAAGGTGAAAGTGAAAGAAAATAGCATTCAGTGCCCTCCCCCCTCAAGTGAGTCATTATAGAAGCAGCATGCACCCCAAGGGTTAAGTGGCACCTTCAGCATTCAGCTGCAGAGCTCTGAGCTGTGTCAGTGAGCATTTGTATTTTATCGATTTAATTTGTGCTTCTGTTAGCAAGTTGTGTCCTAAGGTACTTACTTCTTTGTTTGATGCCATTTCAACTTATGAATGGTTTCATGGTAATGCTTTGCCTTCTGATAGTTGGGAAACCTGTAGTTAGTATTTTATGTTTTAAATTCATTTTTTAATAATTCAAGAAAAACTATCTTAACTATAATGTAACATACAATAAATTAATATCTCAAGAAAAATAATTTTAAATATAATAATGTTACATGCAATAAACATTAATATTTCAAGAAAAAAAGGATTTTAAGTATAACAATGTTACCAAACTGTACTAACATATATCACAAAAGTTGTAGGAAATATTAAAAATCTGCAAATAATAGGATTACTTTTATTATATTCTAAAATATTATTTTTTTCTCTGGCTCTGTTTTTGTTCATTAGTTTATGTTGTTCATTATAGTCCACAAATGAGTGAGATCATGTGATATTTATCTTTCTCCAACTGGCTCATTTCACTTAGCATAATGCTCTCCAGGTCCATCCATGCTGTTGGAAATGGTAAGAGTTCCTTCTTTTTTATAGCAGCACTAGGGGCCCGGTGCACAAAAATTTGTGCACTTTGGTGGGGGGTCCCTCAGCCCGGCCTGTGCCTTCTTGCAGTCTGGGACTCCTCGGTGGATGTCCACCTGCTGGCATGCCTGGCCAGCCTGGGTGAGGGGCTGATGGCTGTTTGCAGGCCTCTGACCCAGGCCTTATGCCTTGTAGGGCACCCTCATACCCCTGTGATCACTGGCTCTGCCGCTGCCCCCTCCGATCACTGGCTCTAATCTTGCCCATGCCTGAGGCCTCTGGCGAATGCCTCTGACCTGGGCATGGGACCCCCAGCCCCCTCTGATCTCCTGTTCCGCCCCTCGGGCCCTGCCTCCCCTGCCACCTGCCTGGCTAACAGGTCTGACCACTTCAGTGGCGGGGCTGAGCCGGACTGGGCACCTCCATCTTGTGGCTATGGGGGTGGCCATCTTTGTCACAGAGTGATGCCTAATTTTCATATTACTGTTTTATTAGACAGGATGGGGCTATGGGTGCTTCCATCTTGTGTCCATGGGGGAAGCCCTCTTGTGTCCATTGGGGATGCCATCTTGTGGCCATGGGGGTGGCCATCTTGTGGCCATAGGGGTGGCCATCTTTGTCTCAGAGTGGTGGTTAATTTGCATATTACTCTTTTATTAGATAGTATGGCCTTTATCATGTTGAGGTATGCTCCCTCTATTCCACCTTTGCTGAGAGATTTTATAAAACACTAGAGGCCCAGTGCATGAAATTCATGCACTTGGGTGGTGGTCCCTCAGCCTGGTCTGCACCCTCTCGCAGTCCGGGGGCTCTGGGAGGATGTCTAACTGACAGCTTAGGCCCACTAAGCCATCAGTCGGACATCCTTAGCATGCCATGAAGGCGGGAGAGGCTCCTACCACAGCCTCTGTGCTTGCCAGCCATGAGCCTGGCTTCTGGTTGTGCGGTGCTCCCTCTGTGGGAGCACAGTGACCATTGGGGCAGCTTCTGCGTTGAATGTGTGCCCCCTGTTGGTCAGTGCACATCATAGTGACCGGGCATTCCACAAGAGTTTCTTGTGTTTTTTTTTTTTTCTACAGGGTGGGTAGTTGCTTCTCCCTGGAGGCTAATTGTTACTTTTAATCTCTCAGGGCAAGGTATTTTCCCATAGAGCCTGTTAACTGTCTTTCTCCTGGCAAGGCAAATGTGTATATGGGAAAGATGTCCTCTGCTGTGTGAGGGAATGACTCAGTCCTGGAAATTTGGGGTGTCTGCCTTTTGAGCTCTATGCCCCAAGTTCCCAGTCCTGGCTTATGCTCTCAAAGCTCCATTCTGCTTCACCTTCCCTCTGCCAGAGCACAAGGTGGGTGGCTCCACAGGGAATTTTTTTGCCTTGGCCCTTCAAGAGGGTGCCTGAACTTCCAGCTGCCACTCCCTGGCAAATAGCACCTTGCTGCTTTTCACAGCTAGATGTTACGTGGGTACGCTCCTCAGGTTTGGTACTCTCTGCTGGGGAGCCCAGCTTGGGGATTAGATCTTGGAGTTCTCAGTGGTACCCCGCACAGCTGAGATATCTCTCCAGGACTTAAGTTTCTATCTGTGGGCCCCCGGCCAGCCCTTTTGTGCCACTGCACCACCTACCAGTCTCTACGTGGACTCCACCTTTGATCCTTGAGTATCAGGGTTCTTTCTTGTGAGTTTTCCATTGATTATTCAGGAAGCCTTTCTGTATTTCAGTTGTAATTACAGCTTGTTCATGGGAACATGTCCGTGCAGCATCTCCCTACTCTGCTACCATTTTATTCCAAGGGAGTCTCAGTTTTATTAAAATTCTGTAGTTAGTATTTTGGACTTAAACTTGATTTTGATGATATTATAAGTTTTGCTTTGTTTTTGCTCATGTTTGTGTTTTATGACTTGGCTCATAAATTTAAAATTTTTTTCAAGTTAGAGAACAAAATCCCCATAGAGATCCCTTTTCCCTTAAATAGGGGCATCTGACATCTTTCTTGTCATAACTTTTTGATAGTGTGCTCATTTTGTCCTATGTTTCTCACTTTTGTTTTCTTGCTCCTTTCCTGACTCTTGGGTTTGGCTGATGCAACTGATTGGGAGAATGCTAATCAAGTGGGAAACTGGAGACAGAGCCAGCTGTCTGGCCAGATTGTCCTTGTGGAGTCTGTGGAATAGGCAGGGAGGTGATCCAGAGTTTAAATATATTGGTCCAGAG
Organism: Murina feae; assembly: GCA_004026665.1. NCBI lineage: Eukaryota > Metazoa > Chordata > Mammalia > Chiroptera > Vespertilionidae > Murina > Murina feae. The sequence goes on from PVJC01000767.1 coordinate 39,988, forward strand.
AGGGCTGTGGTAGAGAAGTGAAGGCCAGGTGTAGATATGATGACCTTGCACCTTGGAAATGGCAAAGATGGCTCAGGATGTTGAATGAAGCCCAAGGGCAGGACCTCAGGAAAGAACCCTGTCTATGGAACCATCAGCAAAGGAAAAGAGCTATCCAAGGTGAAGGTGATCACCTGAAAAGGGGGCTGCAAAAGGCAAGGATGGCTCTTCAAGGAGGGAAGTGGCAAATAGCATTAGATGTGGGCCAGAACTCTTCTGCTAAATCTGAACAGAGCATCAAAAGACAGGTTGCAAGCTAAATGAAAGTGAGGGTAGACCTGCCTTCTTTTTTTAAAAAAAATATTTTATTGGTTTTTTACAGAGAGAAAGGGAGAGGGATAGGGAGTTAGAAACATCGATGAGAAACATCGATCAGCTGCCTCCTGCACACCCCCATGGGAGATGTGCCAGCAACCAAGGTACATGCCCTTGACCAGAATCGAACCTGGGACCTTTCAGTCCACAGGCCGATGCTCTATCCACTGAGCCAAACCAGTTAGGGCAAGACCTGCCTTCTTGAATGAAGTTGGCAGTGAAGGGAGATGGAGATAGAAGGGTAGAAAGGCTGATAAAAGGGTAGAAAGGTTAGTGAGATATTTTATTTAAAAGATATCTTGGTAACAAAAGTCCTGAGCATGCTTATAGGCTGAGGGGTAAGCCATACAGTAGATAGGAGGGATAGGTGTAGATAATGGGTGCGGGTGATAGATGGCATCAGATCCTGGAGGAGGTTGTTGAACTCAGGGGCAGAATGTGCATTGGATGAACAGCCAGTGTGTGTTGTGGCTATGGAAGAGGAACAAATCGAGCCCAAAGATTCAATTTACCCCAGGACATGAGGTGGGGCACAGACTCAAAGTGCAAGGCAGGGAACAGTAGGGAGGTCATGGAGTGGGAAGGGTTGACACTGCTAATGTGGTGACCTGGAGAGCGAGCCCTTCAGGCCCCTCATTGCAGAGAACGTAGGTGATGTCAGAAAACACAACTGGGTTACTGTAACGGGCCCACTTGGGTTAGTCTTGTTAATTAATATACTTTAGTTTTTTATTCTTTTGGTAAAAAAACAAAAACAAATGAAATGAAAAGATCAGTTTGGGCCTGTTGCATTTACTTTGTATATAGTAGATAAATCTCCAAGAGGGGGATTCGTGTGAAGGGATCCTTAGGATTTGGAGGTTTTTAGGAGAGCTTTGTTCTTCTGGTATCACAGAACCTATATCTTTGTTTAAAAGCTGAACACAAGGATAAAAACAGATCTGAAGCTTCTGACTTCTTTTTTTAAAATAGTTTTTTAAAATTATAGTTGATGTACAATGTTATATTAGTTCCAGGTGTACAGCCCCATGATTAGACATTTATGTAACTGATGAAGTGATCACCCTGGTAAGTCTAGTACCACTTGACACTATACATAGTTATTACAATACTACCGACTATATTCCCTACGCTATACTTTACATCCCTGTGACTGTTCTGTAACTACCCATCTCTACTTCTTAATCCCTTCACCTTTTTCACCCAGACCCCGAACCCCATTTTCCATCTGGAAACCATCAGTCTGTTCTCTGTATCTATGAGTCTATTTCAATTCTGTTTACTTGTTGATTTTACTTTTTAGCTTCTGACATCTTTGTAGTTGTTTTCAGGCACAGTTAACTCTATCTTTCTTTTTATTCTTTCGGGTACCTTCTGTTTAAATCCTAGTAGTGAATAAGTGTGACAGTTATGATTTTTTTTGTCACTGCAATGTCAGCAGACTCACACAGACCTGCAGGTTAAGCCTATAAATGTCACTGTTCTTCTTGGTCCCTAGTGGCTCTTTGCTCCCTGGTGTCCCTTAGATCACTGTTTTTTTTCTCATTACAGATTTCACTTCTCATATCCATTTAATGTCCCCCTTCATAAACTGCCGGAGTTAGGCATTTCCTCAGATTTCTCTTTAGCTAACATTTGTATGAGCCGATTTTTGGTGTTGTTCCTAAAGATTTTGAAGGAACAGAGTTGGGCCAACAAAACAAGAATGAGTAGGTGAGAATGGAGTTCATTTAATTTTACCCACTTCATCGAGGCCATGGTATGTCATTGTCTCAGAAACAGCTGAAGGGATTTATGTTGGTTTCTGGAAGTCCTGGGTTTGGCTTTTGGAAGGGTTGATGAAGACTTCGCTACCCATCGTTGGACCGTGAGTTTGTATGTAGGAGAGCTAGAAGCATAAATAGGGCCTGGGGAGACCCTTTCCTGGTCTCCAATCCCCTCCCCATGTTCCACCATTTTTATTTCTTGAAAATATTTTTTGCTCCCCATAGTCAAGTTCTAATACAATTTCATATTGTGTATATGTTGACCTGAGCCGCACAGCTCAAGTTTCTTGGTGTATGTTTTGTCTCCCCATCTTCATTAGAGCCCTCTGAACACGGAGGACAATGTCCCTGTTCATTTTCACATAGGCAGTCATAGCTGAGCAGTTTATCCACAGCACTGATTGCTCCTAGCACTATTGTTCCCCTGTGAGTTGTTCGAGGTTAATCTCATTGTACTGTTTGATTTCTTGGGAAATTGCTGTTCTATGGAGGGACTGCAAATGTGAACTTTTTAAACTAGGCCAAATTAATGATTTTGTGAAATGAAAATGAATAGTTGTTGAAGAGGAGACTATATGGGGAAACAGGATTGAAAGCATCTTGGGGAATTTACGCAGTTTTGTGGTCTGATTTACTTCAGTTTCCTTGACCTGGCAATCTTTTGTCAGCTCCCACTTGAATATTGGACAACTGAATCATTTTTTAAAAATTGCTTCTGGCTTATTTTGAAGCTGTGCATGAAATCTAGACCAAAAAGTGAGAAAATATTTTTTTATTTTCACATTAGTTAGCTCCTGATGAGAACAGTTTTTAGTGAATGAAATTTCAAAACACTAAAAGTTAATTAACTAAATGGGCCTCAACTTACTCCCTAGAGAATATTGCGAAGTTGATACCTACTGTGAAGGAATTTTTGAAGATTAAGTAAACAATGTAAAAAAGAAAATCCACACAAATCCATGCAGAGAAGAGTGCCTGGGACACTGGATTTCCAGTCACTGTTATCTTCCAATGTCAGTAAATGGGAGGTGACATGGCTCAGTAGTGGCCAGGTGGTATGATTACTGACAACCCTTTAAACAAAATTTCATTTTATAGATTTTGGCCCTTAAAAGAAATGAGAGGTAGGGTTTTAAAAACCCTTTGACTTAGAGGAACAATTTGTTCTCTTAGGCACTGGTGGAGTTGGCCTTTATATACAGTCATATTTGGATTAACAGATTTCTGTAATATAATATGTAATGCTTTTATTAGACTATCAGGAGGAAACTGTAAATCTCAGTTTAATAGTCTACTTGTATGAGGGCAAAGGTTTGGTGTGTAAGATTAGTGCCTAAAAGGAAGACCCAAGTGAGCTCCCTCATTGCTATGTCTTGCGAGGACTCAGCAAAAAGATGGTGGTCTGTGAACCAGATGGCTGGCTCTCACCAGATGCCAAGTCTGCCAGCACCTGATCTTCGACTTCCCAACCTCCTGAATTGAGAAATAATTGTCTGCTGCTTGTAAACCCCCAGGCTATGGTATTTTTGTTATAGGAGCCTGAATGGACCAAGACTGGAGTCCTCACTGAATTGAGTCTGTAACACTTAAGGCTTCTTGGCAAAGGCTAGTGTATTAAAACACAGAAGAAACTCAAAGGAATGTGGCTTATGAAGGTATAGCTTTATGAACCTATTGTAAATATTGTTCTCAGTTATTAGCCTGTGACTATGCAATGTGTCAGAATATGAGATTTAGAGCCAGACACACTTGGGTTTGAATCTTGGTTTTATCATTAACTTGCCATGTGATCCTGGGCAAGTCTGGTACCTGCTCTGAAACTGTTTCCACTTTTGTTAAGTAAGTGCCCACTGAATAGAGTTATTTCAAGGGTTAATTGCCTGGCATATATTAATTCCTAATTTGGATACTGATAATTCTTCATGTGGGCAATGTTTTTTATCCTTCAGGAATCATATAGCTGTTAACTCAAACTCTACCAAGAAAGGTACTGATTCTCCTCTCCAGAGAGTCTTTTACTTACCGTATTTTTCGGTGTATAAGGCAACTTTTTAACCCAGGAAAATCTTCTCAAAAGTCAGGGGTCATCTTATATGCTGGGTGTCGTCTTATAGGGCAGGTGCTGAAACTTCTGAGCTGGACTGGAAAATCTGCAGTTGCCGCATACGGTGAGGGGAGCTCAAAAACGGCCGCACTCCATTGATTTCAATGGAGCCGGACGGAGACCACAGATGTCTCTGGTCGGCTCCTTTTTGTGCTCCATACAGTCTCCGTCTGGACTTTTTAACCCAGGAAAATCTTCTCAAAAGTTGGGGGTCGTCTTATACGCTGGAAAATACGGTAACATTTGTTGAGTCCTTACTTGAGCTTCTGATTTACTTAGGAAGATAAACAGTAAAAAAAATGACTAGATAACTTCAGATTATAATAAGGGGTATCAAAAATACACAGGGAACATAAAGAAAAGTCAGGGTGGGTTGGGGAAGATCAGCAAGTGCCTTCTGGGAGGTGATGTTCGTGTCAAGCTATGGGGAATAGAAGGAACCAACCATTTAGAGAAGGGTCGGGGATGGGGCATACCAGGCAGAGAAAACAGTAAGGGCAGAGGATAGGAGTAGAAAGAGTGGTGGAGTCCTCTGGTGTGGTTGAACGTCAGCTTATGAACCAGGAGGTCAGGGTTTGACTCCTGAGTTGCGGGCTTGATCCCCAGTAAAGGTCCTGCAGAAGGCAGCCAATCAATGTTTCTTCCTCATTGATGTTTCTATCTCTCTATTCCTCTGCCTTCCACTCTCTCTAAAAATCAATAAAAACATATTTAAAAAATTCATTAGTGTTACACGGCGGGCAGCTGGGCAGCTGATCAATGATTCTCATCATTGGTGTTTCTGTTTCTCTCTCTCCCTTCCTCTCTGAAATCAATAATATATAGTATATATGTATATGTATATATGTGTGTGTGTGTATGTGTGTGTGTGTATGCACACACAAAATATTTTCTTTTTAAAGAAAAGAGTAGTGGACAATGATGAACTAGGAGGGTGGTTATAGGAAATCCAGGGCCCCAATCACTGCGGTCTCACTTGGAGCCTGCCTTATTTTTGAGGACCTGTCCCTTAGAGTGATGGCTGTCAGGAGTCACCATTATCTTCAGGGGCTATCAGTTCTTCACAGCTACATGCTCTCTGCCTGCAGTCCTGGGCCAGGATAACCAGAACTCTCCGAGCAAAATCCCATGTTCACCCAGGGGTATGCGTCAGCACGAGGAACACTAAATTAGTTCCTCACAAATGCTTCCTTTTAAAGATATCAGAGTACCCTCCAAAAATGCACTGTTTGATCCTGTATTACTTTGTAGTATGGTAAAAATAAGTAAGATTCTCATTTCTCTGAACTTGAGAAGAAGGTATACTTTCGTAAACTAGATGCCACACAAGTTGTTGCAAATTACTAGAAAAGTATCCAATGCCTTGTTCGTCCTAGATAACCCAGTGAACTCAATTGTGTTATGAGAGAGCTTTTCTGAAGGTGTAATCGAAATACTCAGGTGTCACATCACAGAGGAGGCAGTGAACTTTATCACATTAGAGAATACTTTTAAACTTGCAAAAGGAATTTAAATGGCTTAGTTAATTTTTAAAAAATTCATTAAGTGTTGCCCAGCTGGTATGACTCAGCGTTGAGCTGTTGACCCAGGAACCAAGAGGTCACTGGTTCGATTCCTGGTCAGGGCACATGCTTAACTTTTGGGCTCGATCCTTCTAGGGGGTATGTTTCTATACCTTTATCCTTTTCCCTTCCACTCTCTCTAAAAATCAATAAACACATATTTAAAAAATTTATTAGTTTTACACTGTGGGCATAGATCTGCTCTATAAGACCATTTGTGTGGAACACTCATGCAATTCTAGAGAAATGAACTAAAGTGAAATTAAAGTTGAATATAGAGACTATGAAAGTAATACCATGATAATTTGAGGCCCAATAAAAATATTGAATTAAAACCTTTATGCATGTTTGTATTCTATTGAGGCATATAAATATATTCCATATGCATGTTTTCTTGTACGCTTTATGTATTTGCTCACATCTGAAAAATTAAACCTGAGTGTCTATTTGCTTCAGTCTGTGTTTGTTTCTTGGATATACTTTACTCTTACTGTATGTGCGTGACACAGTTTTAGTAGTATGTTTGGGCAGAAAGGGGGAGTCACACAAGAGATGCAGTCTTGGTGTTTTTAATGTACTTGGGTTTGTTTTAATCAGGTAAGACACTCATATGCAGGAATGATGCTGGGAAAGAAGAAGTTTGTACTCATAGTTCCTTGAATGGATGCAGGAGACATGTCTGCTATGCAGGGCCACATGGGGAAGCCCAGTGTCAGTGAGGAGGCAGAGGGAGTGAGGGGAAAATGTGGGCAGCACCTTTTCCAATGGTTTCCCCAGGAAACGCAAGGTGGGGTAAGCAGACTTAGGATTGGATGGTTTGCACAGTTTCAGTAGGCTCTGGGATATAGAGGCTGCTCGTAGTTGCCTGGTATCTGACCCAGGGATGGTATTAGGGTACATTTGATGTGTGAGTGCTCAGTAAAGGAGAGAGTTGAGTGGCATGAGCTTTCAGGTGGTTGAATTACATATGAAAGAGATGCTCTCTGGAACTCTGTGTGCTATCTCTAGGAATTAGCTAATTCTGCAAAGGGTAGTGTCTCCTTGGTTAGTGATGCCCCATCAAGTCAGTGCCAGAGCATCAATAATACAGAAAATATAAGTGATATCATGTGGAATTTGTTTTTGTCTGACTTATTTCACTTAATATAAAACCCTCTAGGTCCATCCTTGCTGTTTCAAATGGCAGGATTTCATTCTTTTTATTGTTGAGTAATATTTCATTTATATATACCACATCTTCTTATCCATTCTTCTATTGATGGGCTCCTAGGTTGCTTCCATATCTTGGCTATTGTAAAATAATACTGCAATGAAATAGGGCTGCATATACAGATACCACATGATTTCACTTATATGTGGAATTAAAAAAATCAAAACAAATGAACAAACAAAACAAAAGCAGATTCATAGAAACAAGGAATAAACTGATAGTTACCAGAAGGCTGGAAGAGGTATGGGTATAAAGGTGAAGAGGAAGATAATAGTTTTATAACTGTGCATTGTGATAGATGGTTACTAGACTTAGTGTGGCGAGCACATAGCAAGACATATGAGTGTCACCTGACTGCAGTGGCTCAGTGGTTGAATGTTGACATATTAACCAGGAGGTCATGGTTGGATTCCAAGTCAGGGCACATGCCGAGATTGTGGGCTCGATCCCCAGTGTGGGGTAGGATGCAGCTGATCAATGATTCTCCCTCATCATTGATGTTTCTATCTCTCTCTCCCTCTTTCTTCCTCTCTGAAATTAATTAAAAAGAGAAGATATATAAATGTCAAATCACTTATGTTGTATACCTGAAATTAATATATTGTATTTCAACTATAATTTAAAAATCTGGAAAAATAAAATAAGAAAATATAGTTAATATGCGGTGAGAAGCACTTAGTTCTCTAGAATCAAATTGAGACAAGACACATATACATGAATAAATAATTTGTAATTAAAGATGGCATGAGATCAATGCTGAAGGGTGAGTTAAATTTTCTCAGACTTTAGGGAAAGGGTCATTTGTTCCCTGGAGTTCTCAGGAGAGTCTCAAAGAAAGGGTAGATAGAATAGGCAAGCATGTTTGTAGGGAAGTATGGATTGTAGGAAAGGAGAAGAGAAATGAGCATGGAGAGTTCAGGGAACAGGGACAAGTGTGTCCAAAGCAGGGGCTTGTACTGGAGAGATCAGTGGTTAGAAACACATGCTGAGGAGTTCACGAGATGTAGTATGTGTTTATTAGAAGTGCAAGTTCAGATATCATGCCCCTGGCTTTGCTTCCTGACTCTGTTGCTCAAAAACAAATGACTTAAGTATTAAGTTTTCATTGTTTGGATCACGGGGGTGAGGGGCATATGATAAGGGGTATGTCAGAAAGCAGTCAGGTGTCCTTGCAGTCAGTTCAGGAGCATTGGTTAGGAGGTGTGAGATGGTGAGGGCTTCCATAGGCTATGATGGCATTGGGAATGTAAAGGAAAAAATAAATGGAGATATTTGGTTATATAATTTTTCCAGACTTGGAACCCCATTATAAGATCATCATAATGTTATTAGGAAAATAAATTTGTTGTCAAATATTGAAGTCTAGAATGCTGCAGATGGATGTCTGCTTGTTTTTCTGTGGAGCAGGTCAGTGATTGTCATCTGATTCTCACAGAGGACTAGAACCCAACAAAAGTAACTCAGAGCCTGGAGTTGGGTGAGCCTTTGAATCATGTCTCTATTATTGTTTTTTGAGGTAACATAGGACAAGTTTTAAGCTACCAATAGTAGCTGCCAATAGTACTATTGGTATAATATTCAGAAGAGAGTGATCAGAATAATAGGTTGATGTGCTCCTTCCTCTGCCTAGAACACCGACTAGTTCACACCTACTTATCTTTTGGGCTAAAACATCACCTTCTCTGTTTTTATTGTATCCTGTGCTTGCTGTGGTTGCAGTACTTATCACTGGACACTGTGATTGCCTGTCTACACTCACCAGGGTCAGAGTCACATATGTTCTTGGTATCTAGTATGATAGTGTGTAGACCTAGCAGGTATTTCGTGGGTTGTTTGCCATTCCATTTAAAAGAGGCATTGTTGAAGAACCTGAGTGGTGGTGGCTATTGTTTGTTTATCAGTTTGGAGAAGGGAGCTCTCAGGGAAGACTTGCATGAACTTTCAGATGCTGAGAGCTGTGCAGACTGGGCTGGGCTGCTCTGGCAGATGAGCATACTTTATAGAGGTGTCCGAGCAGGGCCACAATGTCAAGGATGGCATGGGTGGGTCTGTGTTCTGTCTTGGAAGCACTACTCTGATATCAGGCTAGAAGAGACATAAGATGCCACAGAGCTTTACTCCCCACTTATCTTATAGTTGAACCAGAGATTGAGTGACTGACTTACCTGAAGTGATATAGTCTGGTTGCTTCTATAGAACTGGGTACTGGTTGAGGTCAAAGTGATATATCCAAGTGGGGTAGTCCTCTATGGAGCTGAATAAAAAGGTGAATAATCTCACTAGAAGTAAGGTTGGCTAGGGAATTCAGCATGGTGATAACAAAAAAGCTATGGAACAGTACTCACATATGAGATTTCTAATGTTAAGGTTTGTACTGTGGTGGAAATTTCCTTTTGGATAAGATGCCCAGCATTGATTTTACCCTTGGACATTTGGACCTGAATCTATAAGAACTAAGCATCTATTTCCGCACAGGGCCAGGACAAGGCCTCATCTTCTCAGTAAAAGAAATAAAGTCCTCTTGGAAATAATAACATGTTGCAAATATAACTGAAAACACTCTGGATATTTTCTCTTATGATTGATCTTACAGAACTTGAATATTTGTTACCTACTCCAAAATGCTGAAAAGGATAGTAATACAGTAACTTGTGAAGAAAATTAATGTCCTTGCATTGAGAAAACCATCCACAAGGCTGACGTCTAAATGCTTGATTATCACAGGGCTATGGGCTTGTTGCCAATATTCAGCAAATATCAAATGAAGATGTGCAGGCATGTGCACACAATCTAATAGTTTAAGGCCTGTGAGTATATAGGTCTTTAAAAAATATTCTCTAAAAGGATATTGAGATCATCTCTTGCTAATGATAATTGAAATGTTGAAAAGCACCATGAAATATCGTTCTGTATCTGACTTCCTCTAGCTCTAAGGGAAGATAACTGTGTAGTGCACACTGTGTTAGAGGAATCCAATGAAGATTTATGGTCACTTCCCTATACCTCATTCCATTGGAATGTTACTAGATGGTGTTTTTGTGTCTCTAACTACCTCTTCCTCCCAATCAGGTTTTGGGGTTAATTGCTATCAGTAGTCAGTATTGGTGCATATAAAAGGGATGAGGATTCAATGTTATATTGGTAGAATATTTTGAGGATTGGTATTTTGAAAAGGCAGAACTGAATGATACTGTCTACTAAAATTCTTTATCTGACATCTATTCATATATATTTTTTAGAAGTTGTAGTTATGGGGAATTATTTATTCAGGGAAAATTTCTTTTTATCCTTTCTCTTCCCCTCCTTTTTAAATATGTGATGTTCAGACTGAGTCCCTCTACAATGTGATGGAAAAGATCACATGTAATAATCATGGTTCTCTTGTTAGTACATGTATGCCTGTAAACAAGGGGTGAGGAACCTTTGTTCTCTCAAGGGCCATTTGGGTATTTATGACATCTCCCATGGGCCATACAAAATTTTCAATTTAAAAATTAGCCTGCTGTATTTGGTCAAACATTTAATTAACTCACCCCTAATGCCTTGGTAGGGCCAGACCAAATGATTTCATAGGCCTTATACGGTCTACAGCCCAGACATTCCCACCTGTGCTATAAACAAACTATTGTTCTCATTATTTCTAAAATCCTGGCTGGCTCAGTTGGCTTGAGGCCTCTCAAATTGTCAACTTTGATTTGTATTCTCGGAATCTCTTTTAAAATGAGGATTGGCATGAGGATTGACAATTTAATTAGGAAGGAACTACTGCTCTGCTCCATCTTCTATGCAGGTACTGTGCTGATCGTCATTCCTCACCAAGAACAGGTGTGTGTGGGTTTTAGAATGAATGGATTGAATGGACCTGAGATCATCTACCTTGGACCCTAGTCTCAAGTTGCAAATGATACCCCCCAGCCTATTATCTTTTCCTTTTCCAATTGTTCTCAAAACCATATAAACACCCTTGATTTATTTTTGCTGATATGAATGTGCTTTCCTTCTTGGTATCCATCATGTAAGCTTAATGTCTGATATTAGTTATACAACCACTTTGCAGTTGTATAACTAGTTACATACATTAAAGGCTCTTCCATACACAATTTTATGTTAATCTCAAATACTTCTTAAAACACAACCTGATAGAAATACCTTAAATGTTTAGTTGATTCCCAACTCATATATGCTTTCATTATATCTGACCTAGAGATACTTTATTTCCAACTTAAGTTGTCCCAACTCTTAACTCCTGAGAGTCTGTCCATTTATTTCCCTTTCAGAACCATTGCCAGATGCCTTCCATTTTTCTGGCTCTTTGTGCCATATTATTTTATATGATACTAGGGGCCCAGTGCACAAAAATTTGTGCACTTGCAGGGGTGCGGTTCCTCCACCCGGCCTGTGCCCTCTTGCAGTCTGGGACCCCTTGGGGGATGTCCACCTGCTGGTGTGCCTGGCCAGCCTGGGTGAGGGGCTGATGGCTGTTTGCAGGCTAGCCACAGCCCCTTCAAGGTGGGTGTCCCCCCCTGGGGTGTCTGGCTAGCCTGGATGAGGGATTGAGGGCCATTTTCAGGCTGGCCACACCCCTTTCAGGGAGGGAGTCCCTGCTCGGATACCTGGCCAGCCTGGGTGAGGGGCTAATGGCTGTTTGCAGGCTCACCACATCCCCTTCAGGAAGGGGGTCCCTGCCAGGGTACCTGGCCAGCTTGGGTGAGTGGCTGATGGCTGTTTGGAGGCTGGCCAAAGCCCCTTCAAGGTGGGTGTGTTCCCCCACCCCCAGGGTGCCTGGCCAGCCTGGGTGAGGGACTGAGGGCCGTTTTCAGGCTGGCCACATCCCCTTCAGGGAGGGGGTTTCTGCTAGGGTACCTGGACAGCCTGGGTGAGGGGCTGATGGCTGTTAGCAGTAAGGCTGGCTGGAATTTATTTAACTTCTAAAGTTGAAACTTTGTTGCTTTAACCGGAGCCCAGGTCAGGTTGCCTCTGACAACCCAGGCTTCTAGTGCTTCCTTGAGCCCAAGGCTGGAAGCAGGTTTCTGGAGTTTATTTATCTTCTATAATTGAAACTTTGTTGCCTTGAGTGGAGGTCACAGCTGGCCTAGGCAGACAGGAACCTTAGCCTCCTCCATCATGGGGGCAAGCCTCCTGCTTGTTCCAGCTCCGTGGCTGCCGGCCACCACCTTTGCTGGGTTAATTTGCATATAGTCGCTCTGATTGGCTGGTGGGCATGGCTTGACTGGTGGGCGTGGCTTAAGTGTAACAGAGTGAGGGTCAATTTGCATATTACTCTTTTATTAGATTAGATATTATGCAATGTTATACACTAATATTATTAAAATATAATTATTAAATGTTTTCTTTTATATTCTCCTGCACAGTGTTGTTTGTCCTAAAATTATAATTAGCCATAACTTTTAAGACCTGTCACATGGAAAGGAAGAAAGTGGCCTTTACTTACAAGTGTAGAAGTGGAGACATGATAAGGTCCAGTGGTTTCTACAAACTGGAGCTGGGATCAGAAACTAGCGCTCCATACTTTCTGACTGGGCCTTTTCTCCTTTATTATTCAGAGGAAACTAGATTAACAAAAATTTGATTACTGCCCAATAAAGAGGACAATGATTTTTAGCTTTGTTTAAACTCTGACTTTGTATTTATCATAGATAATACCTAATTATGATATCCAGAGCTTTTCTTGTTCTCGTCACTGACAGTTGATTATTTTTAGTTTAGTGCTCATTTGAGGGGAGCATTCAGATTTTTTTGGCCTCTAATTTTAGGTTCTTTGATTGTATAGTTGCTAGAATGGGTGCATGATTTTCCATATGAACAACTGTAAACCTACTTTTGCCCACCCTTATATATGTATATAATGGAAGGATGGGGAAGAATTTGTTAATACCAAACCACAGCACTATAATTTTTTTTGGAATGGTACATTGTTTAGTACCTTTTGTATGTCAAAAGTGCCATTTAAAAAGCTCAACATAGCCCTAACTGATTTGGCTCAGTGGATAGAGCATCAGCCTGCGGACTGAAGATTCCTGCATTCTAACTAGTTAAGGGCACACACCTAAGTTGCGGGCTCGATCCCCAGTGGGGGGCATGCAAGAGGCAGCTGATTGATGATTGTTTCTCATCCTTGATGTTTCTATCTCTCTCTCCTCCTTTCCTCTCTGAAATCAGTAAAAATATATTTAAAAATAAATAAACAAAAAATAAAATAAAAAATAAAAAGCTCAATATACAAATGAATGGTTTAATATAAATTAAGGTTAATAATTAGACACTACCAATAATTCTTATAAATGGACACTGAAAAGACCAGCAAACCAATAGGAAAATGAGTGAAGTATCTGAGGAAATAATGATGGAGCAAAGCCATATGGCTCTCAGATGTATGAAAATATGTTCAATTTTATTACAATCAAAGAAATGCAACTTAACATTACAATAAAATATTATATGACATAAAGCTGAGTACTATAAAAAGACTGATAATAGGTACTGCTGTCAGGAATATGGAGATAAGGAATATGTCCATACATTGCAGGAAGAAATGTGAACTACTGAAATGCTTTTGGGAAGTATTTTACTATCTATTAAAATTAAAAACTTATGACCCCCTTGGAACAGAAAAAGGACACTCCATAGAAACTTAAGAAGTCTTTAAAGTTGCTTTAATCTGTAGAGGTGCTTAGAATGGAACCACTTTTTGAAGTAAAATCTAATAAAAGTACACTCACCAGCATTATATATGAAAATAGATATTCACTGTGGCATGTTTTCTAGTATAGAAGTCTGGAAATAAAGTAATTGTTCCTCATAAGACCATGATTAGCTAAATTATGAAATATTATACATCCATTACAAAGAATGAATAGGGCTATACCATTGACTAACAGGTTTTGCAGTTTTTGAGTGATAAAAGCAAAATTCAGAAAATGGCAATTTGTCCTATTTTTGTGGAACATGGGCAACTTTATTTATGTTTGAATATGTGTGCATGTCTGTGTAAGTTTATGTGAGCTTTGGAAGGCTATATAGGTCATTAAAAAACTATATTTGTATTAGATTATGCATGTATCCACAGAGTCAGACTGACTTAAAGCTAATGGAACTTAAGGTCCAGCCCATTCCAAGGCCATGGGAATGTCTGCAATATGTTTACCTGGTCAATGATGTTGTATAACTTAGGAAATAGATTAGACTTCGGCTGTTATCACTTTCTCTCCTGTTAGATGATATGAGAGTGGTGTTTTAGAGATATGGATAAGGAAAATTTGGGAATAACATTTTGTTTGGTTTTAGAGATATGTTTATGTAGTGTCCAATCACTTTTGTGAATAAATTATTACCTGTCCCAGCAAAAGAGCAAATATCAGAAGTGCTGCTATTGACATCACCTCTGCTGGAGTTGTGATACAAGAGTGTAGAGTTAGCAGTATCAAAATATGAGTGTGAGGATGTGAGGGTGATCTGGCTGCGACATCTGTCACCCCACTGATCACCAGGTTTGATTTGGCTGATCTGGCTGGCCAGGTGGGTGTCCTCCTCCTCCCTCATTGATCCATGTGTGTCCCTCCTGAAGCTGTGCACTTGATCAAAGAGGCCAACCTTCCCTCCAGAGGAGAGGACTGGTCAAGGATATATGAGTAGCTATGCTCCCCTGCTAGAATCTCCAAACAAGCTCTCAAAATATGAGTGTGATTTATTTACTACACTTGAACTATGTGAGTCATATTGGAGAAGCAATTTTTGAAATGTATGGTGCCATAAGGTAGTCTGCAGGGAAATCTAGATTTTTAACATATTTATGAAAAAAATTTGATAGGAATTTTTCTTAATTTGACAATTATAAAAACTTACTGTTCATGAATTATAAAGCTGAAAGAAACATTACCAAAAGACCAATGAAAAATGACTTATTAACCACAGCTAGAGAAAAGAATGAATTATCTTTCTATAAAAACTATTATAAATTCTATGTAAGAAGTGATCTAAGCAAATGAAGTAAAAAAATAGCAGGAAAAAGTATAGAATATTAGATAGTGAAAATACTGTGTTTTCTGGAAGTTGCAATATGGTATATTTCAGCTTTCATGAGCTGTATTATGTTGTGATCCTCATACCCCATTATTAAATGTATTCACTTTGTGTTCTATTTTTTTATAATTTTATATTTTTCTTAAAGTGAGACCCACAAATTGTATGCAAATGGTATACAGATTATGTCCAGGTCCTCAAATATATATCTTTAGATTTTTAAAAATTATCTACCCGAATATAAAATGAATAAATTAAATTAAAAGATGAGAAGACATTTTAGGAATACTTAGAAATGAATTAAAGTGCTTTGTGTTTTTTTATTAAACTAGTGGTCCTGTGCACAAAATTGTTCATGGGGGGGTGGGGCGGGGAGTGGGTGGACAGTGTCTCTCAGCCCGGCCTGCACCCTCTGCAATCTGTGACCCCTCAGGGGATGTCCAACTGAGCCTAAACCGGAAGTCTGATATCCCTCTTGCAATCTGGGACTGCTGGCTCCTAACCGCTCACATGCCTGCCTGCCTGACTGTCCCTAACCACTCTGCATGCTGGCCTGCTCGCCCCCAACTACCCTCCCGCCAACCTGATCACCCCCAACTACCTACCCTGCTGACCTGCTCGCCCCCAACTTCCCCTTCTGCTGGCCTGATCACTCCCAACAGCCTCCCTGCCACCCCCCACCGCCCCTACTGGCCTGATAACCCACAACTGCTGTCCCATCCTGGCCTGATCACCCACAACTGCCCTTGCCTCTTGGTCCCTAGCTGCCTCTACCTCAGCCCCTCCACCATGGCTTTGTCCAGAAGAATGTCTGGAAAGTCTCCTGGAAGATCCCAGTCTAATTAGCATATTACCCTTTTATAGCTGAAGGCTTGGTGCACAGGTAGCAGCCACTGGTGCACAGGTAGCAGCCACTGGTTTGCCCTGAAGGGTGTCTCAGATCAGGGTGGGGTTCCCTTGGGGGGTGGGGCAGCCTGGGTGAGGGGATGAGGGCCATTTTCAGGCTGGCCACACCCCCTTCAGGGTGGGGGGGTCCCTGCTGGGGTGCCTGGCCAGCCTAGGTGAGGGGCTGAGCGCTCAGAGGCCGGCCTGGTGACCCAAGCCTTCCAGGCATTCAGGCCAGCTCCATGGCAGCTGCCCAGAGGCCCCTCCTTCAGCAGCAGGTCAGGGCAGGCAGGAAGCTTGGTTTCCTCCTTTGTGGGGGGCAACCCAAGCCTCCCACCTGCTCCAGCTGGCTCTGTGGCTGCTGCCATCTTTGTCCCTCTAATTTGCATATTCCCTCCTGATTGGCTGTGGGGTGTTGTGGAGGTATGGTCAATTTTTTGTCTGTTATTAGTGTAGATAACCATGAGTGAATATGCAAGGACCAATTATTAAAGTGAAATAAAGTTTTAATACTCTAACTTAAATATTGCTTCTCTGAGAATTCATGTTAGAAAATTATTGAGGAACTTGATTTTCATCTGACTCAGACCTGTTGCTCTAGTAAGATTTACACTGCAGAAAACGCTACTATGATGACTGGCCACTGTGCTGTAGGTCTGAGGTGTTTGGTGAGCTCTGCCTCCAAGGCTGGTCAAGGTGGTTAAGAGAATAAATATTTGATGTGGCCAATTTAGAGCTGAAAGGTGTAAGAGAAGTTTCTCTGCTTTCCTTCACCCACACACGCATGCATATGAGAGCAGCTCACACACACACACACACACACACACACACAGTGCTGAGATGAATGGGTGGATTGCAGATTGTATGCTGAGTAGACATGAATAGGGAAAAGCTTGTTAAGAAAAG
Source organism: Murina feae (assembly GCA_004026665.1). Lineage (NCBI taxonomy): Eukaryota > Metazoa > Chordata > Mammalia > Chiroptera > Vespertilionidae > Murina > Murina feae. Next base: position 56,815 of record PVJC01000767.1, read on the forward strand.
ATGACCTTTTGGATTTTTGGCTAGGAAGAAAAGAAAAGATGTGATTTGATAAGAAGAATAAAGATGTTCTAGAAATTTGGCAGAGGATTAAAGGAAGCAAGAGAATTTAAGAGCTAATACTTTTCAGGATAAAGTGATTTCAATTTAAGTGGGAAAAACTTTATTCTCATTTTTCCTGTAGTTTGAGGTATAGGTAGAGACTACTGAGTTGAAAGCCAAACTGCTCTTCTCAAAGGAATGATTGCATAAAAGTTTTGTACTCTAACTGCTGTACTGTTTGTTTCTTGTTAAATGCATAAAGGGCAGATTAGAATTTCCCTTTTTTATCCATGACCTAGCTCCCTGTTGTTGCTGGTAGAACATAGTGACTGTAGAGATTAGTATTAGAAATGAATGGTTACTAGATTTATTTTTGTGGTGGGAAGTATAAGAATAAATTAGGTATTTAGCCTATTCTCATGTTCCAATAAATAGCTCCTTACATATGACCATTCCTGAAATTAAATAAAAATAAAAGAACTGATGGTTCCTTGTCAGTTATATCTAGACACTATTATTAGTTTTTGTTTAAAATACCAAATAATTATTGAAATTATACGTGTAGGTAGTTAAAAGTTTAAGTAGTATGGAAGCTTATGAAAATCAGTAGTCTCCAGCTTCATCTCTCCCATTCTGGTTCTGTTCCACCAAGGCAACTACTTTGAACTCTTTTTTAAATTATTTGGTGTTTTCTACCATATTTCTAAATTAGTTTTGGAAATTATCTGTCGCCTTAGCCAGTTTGGCTCAGTGGATAGAGCGTTTGCCTGCCGACTAAATGGTCCCAGGTTTGATTCTGGCCAAGGGCACATGCCTGAATTGCAGGCTCGATCCCCCTCAGTAGGGGGTGAGAAGGAGGCAGCCAGTCAATGATTCTCTGTCATCATAGATGTTTCTATCTCTCTATTTTTCTCCCTTCCTCCTCTCTGAAATCAATTATATATATATATATATATATATATATATATATATATATATATATGAAAATTATCTCTATTAATTCTCTTGTAGATGAAGATTTAACTTATTTACCTTAAAGCCAAGTAATGAGGTGTAGTATATTTATCTCTTTTCTAGTGTAACTTGCTTTTACTGCTTCATTTTTCTACTCAAACAGTTTTTTTTACATTATCAATTCTTATTTTTTCCCCATCAGATTATTATATACTTATACACCATCTCTATGTATATTACAAAAGTATTTTCTTAGAACAATTTCTCAGTTCTATTATTTTATCCCCCTAGAGACTTCCTTCCTAGGAAGACTGATAATTTTGTACATACGGTGTAAAGCAATCATTCCAGAACCTTCTTTCTGCCCTCTTGAGTTGGATTCCTTGCTTTTTGGATGCATGCGTGTTTTATTGGTTAATCTCCAGTATTATTGATATACATCTTACAATAAGTAGTTTCTTAGGAAAGCTTACATTAAAAGTAAGTGTTTGATAGTTTGGTTAGGTATAGAAATCTGAAGTCTACTCTAGTTGTTTAGTTGCTATTCAGAAGTTCAGTATCATATTGATTTTTCCCTTTATATATAAGCTCTTTTTACAAGCATGTTTTAAAAAATATAGCACTCTATAATTTTAAATATTTGATATAGGTCTCTTGTTTTGGGTATTTGGTAAAGCCTTTTAATAAGAAACCTTATTTCTTAGAGTTCTGGGAAAATATTTAATATAAATTTTAAATACTCTCTTTCTCTGGTTTTTGTAGAACTCTTAATGAAAAGATATTGACTATCATATTGATACTCTTTGATCTTTTTTCTTTTACTTTTTCATTTTGTTTTTTTTTTGTTCTGCTTTTTGGGAGATAATTCACTTTTATTTCTCACCCCTATGCCTGCATTATCTTAGGCTATGATTCTTCTAATTTATACTGCTAGCTCTTTTATTCTGTTACTTTTTAAAGACCTAATCTTATTTTTTTATCTTGAAAAGTAGTAGACTTCATTGTTTTAGAATTTATTCTTGTTTTATATGAGTGTATTGTCATCTTATAACACTGAGAATGTTAGCATTTTACAACTATTTTTAAAAAGTTTGCTGGACTACTTCCTCAGATCTTCCTTTCTTTCTATTTTTTTTTTCATAGTGGGAACTTTCTACACATATCTGATAATTTTCCAGAGATAGAGAGCATAGAAGGTTGAGGGGGGTGCTCTGAGTGTGGGTCAGAGACCAAGCTTTAGTTTTAGGGGAAAGACTTTCCAACAAAAGTATGTGGAAGATTTCCCCACATACTGTGAGGTCTCAGTGGTTGCTGAGGGAATAATCTTTGGACCTCTGGCCATGAGTATAGCAATCTGGCTGTGTAGGTTTCTGTGTAGCCAAGATAAGGGGACTTGTGAGAAAAGAACCATGCTGCTAAAAGCCTTTGCTTTTAGTCCTTTATAGTTTATCTTATGAAGTTTCTCCACATTCTTAACCCTGATCTCCTGGTGAGCTCCTCTGTGTGGAGTCCTTTGATGTTTCCTCTTGCTTTCCAAACCTTTGTCTCAGTCCCTCTTCCATTATTGGTGTCTTCACCTCAAGAGCCTCCTCCACTTTGCAGGGTGAAGCCTTTCTCTTCCTATCCACAGCTTCTCTGATAAACTGAGGTTATGTCTAATAAGCAATGATGATGAGTAATTTTATGTGTCAACTTGACCCAGCCACAGGCTACCCAGATATTGGGTTAAAAATTAGTCTGGGTGTTTTCATAAGGATGATTTGGGGTGAGGTTAACATTTGAATTATGGATTAAGTAAAACAGATTGAGCTTTCCTGTGTGGGTGAGCCTTATCTAATCAGTTGAACAGAAAGAGAGTAAGAGGAAATTCCTCTTGTCTGGTGATGGCCTTATAGCTGGGACATTGTATTTTTCTTGCCTTTGGACTGGAACTACCCTATCTTGGCTCTCCTGGGTCTCCATCTTGCTGACTGCAGATCCTGGGACTTGTCAGACTGTATAGTTGTGTGAGCCCATTTGTAATAAATCTCATTCTGTCTCCACATATACATCCTGTTGGTTCTATTTCACTAGAGAACCCTGACTAATGCAGTGATCCCCTTAATAGAACAGAATTATGGTTAAAAATGGATTCACCTATCTTCCCAGAAAACAGTTCTTAAAGTAGAACCTATTCTTGCCTCACACTTGACCAAGGGCCCTTCCTCAGGCTACAGTCCCTTCTGTAGGCTCCTCTCATGCTGCAGCTCATACTCAGAAGGCATATTAGAGGCATGTAGACAACAAAGGATAAAGGAGTCTGTTTTAAGAGAATTCTCCTTGGCTTACAATTAGATTCCTACTTTTTAAAATGTGGCTGCATGTTTTTACATTTCTTTCTATTTAGGCACCTGAGTAGGCAGAGGTGATACATGTGTGTACATTTTACAACTGGGAATCAGAAGCTAGGTACCCTTCAGAATCCCAGCCATAAAGACTATGTTTCTTGTGTTTCTGTGTTAAACTTCTAGTGGAGAACTACATGGGTGTGTTCTCATTATACAAATTTGAGCTAATACTTACTTCATTATGCATATTGGAAGGTGTTCAAAACTTTAAAAAGGTTTCAGTTAAGAAACAGTTGAATATAAAGTTTGGCAATTACGTGAGAAATTCACAAAAATAAAATGATACAGCCCTGACTGGTTTGGCTCAGTGGATAGAGCATCGGCCTGCAGACTGAAAGGTCCCAGGTTCAATTCCGGTCAAGGGCATGTACCTTGGTTGCGGGCACATCCCCAGTGGGGGGTGTGCAAGAGGCAGCTGATCGATGTTTCTCTCTCATCGATGTTTCTGACTCTCTGTCCCTCTCCCTTCCTCTCTGTAAAAAAAATCAATAAAAAAAAATATAAAAAATGATACAGCTTGCCTTGGAGTTTTAGTATTTATAAACTCCTTTGACTCTTTGCAATACAAAGGACTGATAGTCTTGCTTTATATTTTTTGTGCATTCTGCCTGGAAAGCAGTTCCTAAGAATGAAATACAGTGAATGCAGGATCTAAAAAGAGGAAGATATTGAATACAGTAGCAAGCAATTAGGCTACAAAAAAAAAAAAAATAAACAGGAGAAAAATTAAAAGAATTTCTGCAATCCAGACAGGGTTAGCCAGGAAGATAACTTGGATAAGTAGATAAAAAAAAAAAAATCCTTCTCATTATTTTACCTTAGAGATGGTTTCCCTAATTTGTTGAATTTTGTTTTCTATCAATTGGGAATTTCTAGAAAGATTAAAACAGTACATTCCTTTAAATTCTTCATAACTGTGGTTATGCTGCAATAGTAAATAATCTATCTCTGCCCGATTCTCTAGACCTGCCTCCCTGGCATGGCTCAGCTCTTGACAGTCTTTCCAGATAGGAACAAGGGTTGCTTTCCTGAGACAAGGCAAGGAAGGAACCTCAAGACATCATTGAAGGCCTCAAGAACTTCACCCAAGTCTACAGTTATTGCAGGAAAACCTGAAGACACCAATAATGGAAGAGGGACTGAGACAGCTACAAAAGGACACCGAGAGCCAAATTTGAGCAGCTCCTGACATTGTCTTGATGCAAAATAACCTCCTGGGAGGCCTGAAATCAGCATACAAATCAGTGAGCCTCAGAAATCGTAAGCTGCTCAGACAAACTTCACATGGTTGACTTCTTATTAAAAAACTAGAGGCCCTCAGAGTCCCTCACCCTGGCCTGTGGGGATCAGGCTGAAACCAGCTCTCTGACATCCTCTGAGGGGTCCCAGATTGTGAGAGGATGGTTCTTGGGTGACACACCCCAGAATTGGGCTTTCTCCTCTCTGGTTCTGAGTGTATCACTCAAGAACCACAGCTGCCAAATCACTGCAGCTCGGCAGCTTCTGCGTTGAGCATCTGCCTCTTGGTGGTCATTGTGCGTCATAGCTACTGGTTGGACAGTTGGATGGTTGAACGGTCAGCTGGTCGCTTGGGCTTTTATATATATATAATTTTTTTCTTAGTTTTGTTGTTTTTTCTTTTCAATATTTTCTGCTTTATTGCTTTGATATTGTTATTATAATTATTATATTTATTATTTTTCTCTCTTGTTTCTTTCATATCTCTTATCGACCTCCTTCCTTATTCTATTTTCTCCACTTTCTTTTACATTCTTTTGCTTTACCTTTCTTTGTTATGCTTACATAAATTTTTTTCTCAGTCTTTTTAAAAATTATTTTCCTATTTCTACTCTCTTATTTTTTTGCTCTTCCTTCTTTCCTTTCAGAATCATTTTTTTATGCCCCCTTTATCTCTAGTAGCCTCTTTATTTTTTTTACTGTTAGCAATAACATCTTTTTCTCTATTTTCTTTTTTGCCTTAGTATTTGTGTTGTCTCTCTTTTCTTTCCTAATTCTCTTTTCTCTTGGATTGTTATCATTGTGGCCATCAGGATATTTTATATCTTCCTGTTTGTTTCTTGTCAGTTTTGTTTTGTTTTTCCCTGTCAGAACCTGTAATACAGCTCACACGAAGAGATAGGTACTGAGCCTTATAGTTAGCCACCCTGAGAGGCGACTCCTCCCATAAATGGGACAACCACAAGCTAGATTAAATCACAACAGGAGAATACAAATAACACACAAAAAGGATACACTTATATCATACAGATCAGTAATACAAGGAAAGCACACCTCTGAATCCCATAGGAAATTTACTGCAAAAGCCCATTCCATAATACTGGATGTCATAGCAAGTATACATAATACATAGAGACAAATACAAAGAGACAATTAAAGTGGGGAGACATAGAAACAACCTCAAATTAAAGAAATGGAGGAATCATGAAGTAAAGATCTAAATGAGATGGAGGTAAGCAAGTTATCAAACATAGAATTCAGAGTAATAATTATAAAAATTCTCATGAACTTAGCAAAAATACAAAAAACTTAATGGGAACTTCCAGGAACTTAGCGGGTACTACAAGGAACTTAGTGAAAAATACATCAGCTTGAAAAAAAACAGTATATATATATATATATATAAAAAACAGTATATATATATAAAAACAGTATATATATATAAAATAACCCTAACCCCCAGTTTCTTGTGTCCATTGAGTATGCTCCTATGCATGCATGCAGGTCCTTCAGTTGATCTCTTAATTCCCCCCCAACCAACCCCAGCCTTCCAGCTGTAGGATGATAGTCTGTTCAAAGCTATTCTGTCTCTGTATTTGTTTATGTTTATCATTTTATAATGGTCTTTATTATCCATAAATAAGTGAGGTCATGTGGTAGTTTTCTTTTATTGACTGGCTTATTTCACTTAGCATAATGCTCTCCAGTTCCATCCATGCTGTGGCAAATGGTAAGAATTCCTTCCTTTTTACAGAAGCATAATATTCCATTGTGTAGAAGTACCACAGTTTTCTAATCCATTCATCTGCTGATGGGCACTTAGGCTGTTTCCAAATTTTAGCTATGGTGAATTGTGCTGCTATGAACCAAAAAAGACCCCGGATAGCTGCAGTCTTGAAAAAGAAGAACAAAGTTGAAGGGCTCACAATACCAGACATGAGGTTATCCTTCAAAGCCACTGTAATCAAAACAACCCGGTACTGGCACAAGAACAGGCATATGGATTAATGGAATAGAATGAAGAACCAAAAAATCAACTCAAGCCATTATGATTAATTAATAACTGACAAAGGAGGCAAGAGAATACAATGGAGTCAAGGTAGTCTCTTCAATAAATGGTGTTTAGAAGGCTGGACAGGTACATGTCAAAAAATGAAACTAGACCACCAACTTTTACCATACATAAAAACAAACTCAGAATGGATAAAAGACTTAAATTTAAGTCATAAAACCATAAAAATCCTAGACAGCAAAATATCAGACATATCATATAGCAGAATTTTTACAGATACATTGCCTACGGCAAAAGAAATAAAGGAAAAAATAAACAAATGGGACTACATTCAACTAAAAACCTGTACAACAAAAGAAACCAGTATTAAATTGAAAATGGAACCCACTATATGGGAGAACATATTTGCCAATGATACATCTGATAAGGAGTTCATTTCCAAAATATATAAAGTACTCATACTACTCAACAAAAGGAAGACAAATAACCCAAAATTGGGCAAAGGACTAGTAGACACTTCTCCAAAGAGGTCATATAGATGGCCAAGAAATATATGAAGAAATGCTCAATGTCACTAATTATCAGAGATGCAAATTAAAATGACAATGGGGTACCACCTCACACCTGCCAGAATGATTACCATCAATTAATCAACAAATAATGAAGGTTGGTGAGGAAAAAGGAACCCTGGTACACTGTGAAAATGCAGACTGGTACAATCACTATGGAAAATAGTGTGGAGTTTCCTAAGTAAAATTAAAAATGAAACTGCCATTTGACCCAGTGATCCCTTTTCTAAGAATATATCCTAAGAAGTCTGAAAAGCCAATCTGAAAGAATATGTACACTGCTATGTTCATAGTAGCATTATTTACAATAGCTAAGATCTGAAAATAGCCCAAGTGCCTATTGGTAGATGAATGGATTAAAAAACTGCTACATTTACACAATGGAATACTATGCAGCTGTAAAAAAGAAGGATCTCTTATCTTTCGAGACAGCATGGAGGGATCTGGAGAGTATTATTTTAGGTGAAATAAACCAGCCAGAGAAAGATAAGTATCACATGATCTCACTCATTTGTGGACTATAATGCACAATATAAACTGATGAACAAAATAGATTTAGAGACATTGAATCATGGAACAAACTGATGTATTTCAGAGGGAGGTGGGGTTGGGAAGAGATTTACCAAAGAACTTATATGCTTAGCCCATGGGCAAAGAATAGTGCAAGGAATATTATGTGAATCATAATAGGGTGTTATAAAGAATAACAGTACCAATAATACCAGGTCTGGGTCCATTTACTGCATTCTTGGAACAGGCTGTGAGATAAGGTAGTGTCCAACAATTTTATTTTCTAGCTTTAGACTGAGAATTAGGAAAAGTGTTGGAAAAAAATCAGTGTGAGCTTATTAACCTTTTATTTGTAACTGGTGAAATTTCAGTAGTTTAGTACAACAAAGTGAACATTTCTAGTGAGGTGGTCATGGTTTAATATTGACCGGCCCTGTTTGTCAGCAGCAGTTTTTGTATTTGAGGGGATTTCTAGACTGTAATTTGGGAGGGATGGTTGGCAAAGCATTAGGAATCTATGCCAGGTAGAGAGGGCCATAGGCTTTGCTGACCATTGGCACCTTCTCTTGGGTGACTTTGATGTGTGCAGGGATGTCAACAGGATCATTTTCAATGGGAGAGGCCATTGCATTCAGTGGTCTCACTTGCTCTTGCTCTTTCCTGTGAGTTAGTTTAATGTACTCTTCATGGATAAGTGAATTAAACGGTTACAAAGACTTGAACAACCTTCTTAGGACATTGTGTTTGTCTTCTTGTCTTCTACCTCCAGTAACTCCCTGCTGAGTAGGTATTTTGGGAGGAAAAAGGTGAATGATTTCTTACAGTGACCTGGGTAGATGGAAGTTTCCAGGATGTGGTCATGGAGCACTGGCTCAGGTCACAGCCAGCCCTTGGAGAGGTACACAAGGCCCTTCAGTCAAATTGAACACTCACTGTCCATTGGACACATACAGGAAACATATTACCCATGTAATGAAGGAGAATAAAACAGTCATGCTTGCTTTTGGCTGTCTGTACACCTTGGTGTGGATTTCTACTGCTCACATTTTCTGGTGTCCTGTTTTAAGGAGAAGTTGCACTACTGCATTTTAGATTTGCTATTGTCAACTTCAATTTGTCCCACAGCTGGAAAAACTTACTCAAATATCATCTCTGTGTCCTTGCTTTTGCTGCATTGTGGAGACCAGACTTCTATAAGTGCTTTGTGATTAGTGGCAGGCAGGTAGTACCACACACACATTTTTTTCAGGCCCTATTTTTTAATGAATCCTAACAGTTACCAAGAAAAAAGTGTCCACCATACACAGAACCAAGTTCCACCTCTCCTGAGTCAGGTTCCCCAGGAGACGGATTTGCATATTGCTATTATTGCCAGATCTTGTCTTCTTGGAATCTTCTGGAGGCTTCCTATATACTAAGGAGAAAAGGCTAGTGTGTGAACATGAGCTCCACAGCTCGAGTTGGTCCTGCGGTCTCTTTATACTTCCCCACAGAAGGAACAAGAGGAGGTCACTCCTCACCACTTTTGTACTTGCTGTTTCATCTCTCTGCAAGTCTTTTCCCCGGTGTATCCACGTGATGCATTCCTGCTTCTTCACCTTCTTCAGGGCTTAGCTCACACACCACCTTCTCAGTGAAATCTTCCCTGATATTCCAGTGAAATAACATCCCTCCCCCTGGCTTCCTCCAGTATACCCCTCTGTGTCCTCCTTCCCTGTCTATTTTCCTCCACAGTGTTCACTATCATCTAGTCTGCTGTGCATTTTAAAAAATGTAATCTCCCTTGTAGAATGTAGTTCTCTGCAGGAAATGCATTTTTTGACCAGTTGGTTCCCTGCAGTGCCTAGCGCAGCACTTGGTATGTAAATTGAGCTCAGTAAATATCTCTTGGTGGATGGGTGGGTTTTTGACAAGTCCTTAGTCATTCTTCCTGTCACCCAATTTCAGGAAACATGGCCTGGCGGATGCTTAGGGAAAACTGAGTGAACCACAGGAAATGTTAGTTTTCTTCTGGTCATTTCTCCCCATCCTCTGGGTTCTAAGATTTGCTAAATGCCTGGACTTGCTGATAGCCCCTGTCTGTCCTTGCTGTGCACAGTCACCCTGGCAGGGATGCTGACATGTGCAGTGTGAGTGGGAATCTTTTGGGGGTGACTAATTCACCTGGGTGAACAAATTTTTTCTCCTGGGAAGCACTTATATTTATCCATTTCACCTATAGATGTTCTTTGTCTTGGTACAATGAATGGTAAATGTCTCCCAGCTTTTTATATCTTACTAGGGTCCCGATGCACAAAAATTTGTACACTTGGGGGAGGGGGTTCCTTCAGCCCGGCCTGTGCCCTCTTGCAGTCTGGGACCCCTCGGGGGATGTCCACCTGCTGGCATGCCTGGTGAGGGGCTGATGGCTGTTTTCAGGCTGTCCAAGCCCCCCCAGTGGGGACCCTCACCCCATGGGGTTGTGGCCAGCCTGGGTGAGGGGCTGCGGGCCATTTTCAGGCTGCCCACAGCTCCCATTGACCCAAGGTCCCACTGGCTAGAATCAGGTTTCTGGGATTTATCTTCTATAATTGAAACTTTGTTACCTTGAGCGGAGGCCTAGGCAGGCAACGGAAGCCTCCTGTTTGCTTCAGCTCTGTGGCTTCTATAATTGAAACATTGTTGCTTGAGGAGAGACCCGCCGGCCTAGTCAGGCAGTTGCAACAGAAGCCTCCTGTTTACTCTAGCTATGTGGCTGCCAACTTCCATCTTGGCTGGGTTAATTTGCATACAGCCACTCTTATCGGCTGGTGGGCGTGTCTTGGATGGTGGGTGTGCCTTAGGTGTCTCAGAGTGATGGTTAATTTGCATATTACTCTTTTATTAGATTAGATAGTTTTTAGCAGGATTAACTTCAAATAGGAAATTTGAACAAATCTATTTCCTCAAGAGTAGTTGCCACTCAAAATATAGTACTTGGACTGGCATTGCCCCATGTGGGAACTCATTAGAAATGCAGAATCTCAGACCCCCTTCAGACCTACTGAATCAGAATATGCATGACATGGTTAATTTTATGTTAACTTGTCTGGGCCATATTTGGGCAAACATTATTGTAGATGTTCTCGTGAAGGTGATTTTTGGATGAGATTAACATTGAAATTGGTGGACTTGAGTATAGCAGGTTAACTTCCATAAGGTGGGTAGGCTTCATCCAGTCATTTGAAAGCCTGACTACTAGTAAACAGAGTCTGACCTCCCTGGGCAAGAAGGAACTCTGCCAGCAGATGGCCTTCAGACTTGAACAGCATCAGATCTTCCCTTGGGTCTCCAGCCTGCCAGCCACCCTGCACATTCTGGGCTTGCCAAACCTCCACCACCTCATGTGCTAATTCCTTAGAGTACATCTCTCTCTGTGTGTGTATACTCCTGTTGATTCTGTTTCTCTAGAGAACCCTGACTAATATGATCCACTTTAACAAGATTCCTAGGAGATTCAAAAGCACCTTCAAGTTTGAGAAGCACTGCCCTAAATAAACTCTTCTGGTAGAATGATTTTGATGGGGGCTGCCTTTAGCTGTTGGGAGTTTTATGGATTTAATTCTGTAACAGGACACCTAAGGGTTGTATATTAAGCAATTATTTTAATGCTCTACAGTAGCCATCTCCTGGCTAAATGTCATTTTCTCTGAATTATTGATTATGCTGATTCTATTTTAGGATGAAAACATTTTAGACTCGTTTTTCTAGTTTAACTAGAGTAAAGGTTGGTATGCTTTACCTCCACCATCTTTCCCCTTGTCTTTTGTTTTCTGACATAAACATGATCTCTTTCTTCCCCAAACCTTTACCCTAATGGCCTTCATACACATTGGGTCCCCTTGAGCATATAGTATTTTACTCTAGGGGGACATTAGCACCCACAGATGGGACTGTATGCCAACTGTGTTTGTGTGTGTCTATTTTATACAGTTGGAATCTTGGGCTCAAATATTATAGTCAGACTATCTTTTAAGATAATTTATTATGTCTTATCTTAGAGTGTGTGAATTTTTATATTTCCTTGAGTGATCAGTGTTGCTTTATTTCAGTGGGCAGTGCTGCCATAACCGAATGTCTGACGTTCTATTTGACTTTGTCCTGTAAGCTGCAGTCAAGAATACTTTGTGCTATGAGCCATCACATGCATTAGTTAGATATATTTTCAGTACTCTTTAATGAACTTAATGCCAGGCAGTTTATTCTGTCTGGCAGAATTCTACCATGATATCTTATTATCTCATAGGGCTACAGAGATGAGTAGGGACTCCGTGTAAGCAAATTTTTTAGCTAATTCAGTGATATTCCTTCAAGTATCATGTTCTTTAAGTTTGAACTGTATTATAAGTGGTTTTCATATAAATCATCATATATATTTAATATCTTAAGCAGAAGAAGGCTAAAAATAAGTCTGGGTGTAAGGATGACACTAATCATTGTGTATTTGGAAACATCAGGCCATTGTACCATGAAGATGGTCTTCTCTGAGGCAGTGGCAATAAATGGTACATGGCACACTTTTCGGCTCCATCAAGTGAGCTCAGGTTGTTATATTTTTTGAGTTGCCAGTTTTGGTTTCTTTGTTTTGTGATTCCAGGATTGGTTACTGTCAGGTCTTGCAACGGTACAAGTGCCTCTGGTGTTCTGTCTCCTGAGCACTTCTATTTTGATGCTTTTAATTGGTTGTGTATTTGAAACCTGCTAGATAACTTGCTAGAATGCATTTCAATTAAGAGTTGGTTCAGAGGCCTGCCTTCAGAAGGTGAGCTAAGGGTTGAACAGGTACTTTTATGGGTACGCCTTTCAGCAGCCAAAGGAGGTGAGGTTCATTTCCCCCCTTCAGGTTCTCAGTTCCTGCCTTTGGATTATTTCACTATTTATTAATTATCTGCTATGTGCTCTGTGCTAGGAACATTCAAAGGTGAAGTAAATATTGGTGAAGTAAACATTTTTGCTGTTCTCACAATCTATTCTGGGGATAGATAAATAAATATATAATAAAGCAAAGCAGAAATATATAATAGTGTAAATAGCATACTTGGCTTGGAAGGAGAGTCTGTGTGGCTTTAACCAATCTTAATGGAAGATACAAGGTTGGATGAGGTTGCGGGTGGTAAGATGAGAAGTATAGTTTAGCTATGGAGAGGAGCTCCAGATGGAAGCAAAGTGTGAGCAAAGGTGGCCCAATAAAGGGTATATGGAAGGAAGGGAGTTTGTCCAGGTGTGGTTGGGCAAACATCTGCGGTGGGCACTCAGAAGGACACTGAACTGTTGTTCACATGCCCGTTCCCCAGGGCATGTTTTATGGAGTCAACTTTCTACATTGAACCAACGGCTTTGTAATAAGAACTGTAGAGCATCACAAATCCTGGTGTAATAATTCTGCTAGGCTTGGGTGAGCTGCCCGACTGGTGCTTCCACCTCACTCTTTACATCAGTGTTCATATCGTACTGTGCTTGGAACATGGACCTCTTTCTGTTCTGTGATCCTGGAAACATTCTTCATAATCTTACCGTGCTTGTAGCACATAGCTGCTAGAGGGTGGGTAAATTTCCTGGCTTACAATGTGTGAAAATGAAATGAACGCATATGTTAAAATTTGAAAACAAAGATCACATTGGAATTTTTTCTTAACAGGTATGTCCTTTTATAAAAAGGAACTTTGTACACAAGGGCCAGCAAAGAATTTACTTGTCCTGACTTTTGAAATATTTTGTTTTTAAAATCCTTTGTAAAAATTTTGAAACTGTGTTTTCTTGTCTTTTAGAATTTATATTTACAACTGATAGTATTATTATTTTTTGTATTTATAGTACGGCCAAGTACAGCGTGTTGACATTTCTACCTCGATTCTTATATGAGCAGATTAGAAGAGCTGCTAATGCCTTCTTCCTCTTCATTGCCTTATTACAGGTAATGTTTCTTTAAAATCTATTAAAAATTCATAACCTTGATGAGGTTCATAACCAAAATAAGATTTTGCTGAAAGGTCACTTAGCTATAAAGTGTCATACCAGGTATACCGGTTAATAATGTGGATTTTGTAAGCAAAGAAAATAAATAATTTCAAGAGAAACATCAAAAGTGCTTTATTCAAAGTAATGTCCATCACTAGCTACACATTTCCCCCATCTTTCAGGTAATTTGTGGATACTGTGCCAATAGAACTTTTCTTGTTTTGAGTCAAACCATTCAGAGACTCAGTTTTCCACTTCTTCATACATTTTGAAGTGCTGCTCAGAAAGTGCATGTGCCATCGATCGGAACAAGTGGTAATCTGAAGGAGCAAAGTCTGGTGAATATAGCGGGTGGGTTAATACTTCTCAGGCAAGATCTTTTGACGTGTCTTTAACTGGTTTTGAAGTGTGTGATGGTGCGTTATCATGAAGCAAAATTACTTTTCTGTGTCTTCTGGCCCATTCTGGTCATTTCACGATCAAAGTGTGTTCAAATTGATTATTTATTGTGGGTAGTGATCAGTATTAATGATTTCACTTGGTTTTAGAAGCTCATACTACATCACATCTTCCTGATCCCACCAAACACAGAGCATTGTCTTCTTTCCGAAGTGACTTGGCCTTGCCATTAATGTTGATGGTTGACCTGAATCAACCCATGATTTTGTGCATTTGGGATTCTCAAAATAAATCCACTTTTCATCACCAGTCACAATTTGTTGCAAAAAAGACTTTCTTTCAAGCCGTTGAAGCAACATTTTACCGATGACTTTTCCGTTTTCCATTTGTCTTTTGTTCAGTATATGTAGCACCCACTTTACTTCTTTTAAAATCTTTCCCATTGCTTGTAAATGACCAGAAATTGTCTGTTGAGCAACATTTAATCTTTCTGCAAGTTGTTTTTAGTTTGACACGCATCTTCATCCAATAATGCTTGTAATTGTTGGTCTTCAAACTTTTTTGTCTTTCACGTTGAAATTATCACTTTTAAAGCATTTGAACCAATGTTCACAACTATCTTGAGATGGAGAATGTTCACCATAAGGTTCCTGAAGTATACAATAACTTTCAGCAGCACTTTTCTTCAAAATAAAGTAATGAATTATAAGTTCCCGCAAATGCTCTTTCTTTTGGCATGGAATTCGACATTTTTAAGCATAAAAATATCTGTGATGTTAACACCTTCAAAAAATTTGACATATGAAGTTCTGAAGCTGGCAGTTAAAACAACAAAATAGCATACATATCAAATCGCATATATATAAACATATATACATATATGTGTAACTCCATCTATTGAAAAAATCCACATTATCATCTGGTACACCTCTTCAATGTAATTTGCTTTCTTTGTCCAGTTGTTGTTTGCATGAACTATCATGATCTTGCTGAAAGGTAGACTTCTTTAAGTATGCCTTACATTGCAATTACTAGAATAGACATTGAGAAATGACCTAAAGGTTTCATTTTTAACTCTTTCTATTCTATATCTAGCAATGTGGGATACAATTCTAAAAATATGTAACACACTAAGCTAGTTTTAAAATATGGTAATTATTGTGTTGTAACAGAAATGGAAAAGAAACACAGAAAAGTGAGCAGTGAGTGTCATTTTTTTTTTTTTAGAGGATTTTAATTTATCAACTTCTCTCTTTTGGTCTCTTGTCTTGCAGCAAATCCCAGATGTATCTCCAACAGGAAGATATACCACCCTGGTGCCATTGATCATTATTTTAACAATTGCAGGCATCAAAGAGATTGTAGAAGACTTTGTAAGTTTTTGTTTTCAGATAATAAAAACCTTGCATTGACTATAATATAACTCACTTGTTGCTCTGGGTTTTCTGTTTAAGACAGGACATTGGTCTACAGCTTAATTAGCCTCTCAAGGTCATGATGGCATATTTTTTTGGAGGAAACATGTACGTATAGTACCCTTGATGTCTGTCTAACATCAAACAAACTATGTTTTCTAATATTAGTTCCCTGGACACCCTTTGGTTATTGCATCTTCCTTTAGAGTTTGCTAAGTTGGTGGCAAATGTATTTCAGTCTAGAATAACAGCATTGTGTTGGCAGTGCCTGAGGTGATTCTGCAAGAATGTTTGCTCCTCATACTAATCTCAGTGTATCTCCAGGT
Source organism: Murina feae (assembly GCA_004026665.1). Taxonomy (NCBI): domain Eukaryota; kingdom Metazoa; phylum Chordata; class Mammalia; order Chiroptera; family Vespertilionidae; genus Murina; species Murina feae. The sequence continues at coordinate 72,640 of PVJC01000767.1, forward strand.
TCATTGGCTACAGCCATATTGAAACGCTGTTATCCTCTTTTCTAACTCCATGCTCTTTCTCTTCCCTTCCTCCACTCGCTCTCCCAGCCTTTCCCCCCACATACTTGCAATTTCTAGCACACATTGTACGCACATTTTTTTTCTGGGAATATATAAACGATCAAATGTAATCCAAATCAAAGCAAAGCTACTTTGCCCCAGAAGTTTTTTAATCAGTAAAATGGCTTCAAGTAATTTGTTTATAATACTGAATAATTTCTTCAGTCTGATGTTAACCAAAGGAGAAGTGAGAAGTTTAAGGTGCTTGTTCATTATTAGAATCTAAATATGGTAACTTAAAGCAGAGTACATGACAACATATCTACATTTGTTTGCTAATTCAGCAAGTGGAGCTGGTCGCCAACCATTGAATTGAACTGTAGAGCATTAGTGTTATAGGCAGTTGGTTTCCTTCTCTCCCACTCCCCTTCACCCTTATTGTTTGCTGTTTCAGTTATCCATTGGAACTTTTGAATCTAAGAACTTTTTTCTTTCTGTAACAGAAGCGACATAAGGCAGACAATGCAGTTAACAAAAAGAAAACCATAGGTAAGATACCACGCCCATCACTTTTTCTACTGGGAAACCTGAGAAAAGGCCTAGATTTAAGGAATTTTAGATAAGTAGTTAGTGGTATTGAGATAAATTGGGGGAAATTATGTATAAATACTTCAAAGAAATAGCAAAATGATAAACAAGTGCAATAAAATGTGAGCCCTGTCAATTAATATTTGAATAGGACTCCTATATGTTTAGAATTTTAGAAAAGGTTGTAATTTTGAGGAGTTAGACATATTTTATATAAAAAGTCTAAGCATTCATGTCCTTGGTTTTAATTGCTTCCTTACCTCTTTTATCTACTTTTTATTGTATTGACTTGTAGGCCATTAGCTCTGTTATCGTTTTGTTTTGTTTTGCTTTTGGCATGCCTTATAACAGCAGGGTGTTTTATTTTCTTCTTCTTCTGGGCTAAATATGAATAGATTTGACTTACTTAATACATCTATATTTATGTGTATGCATGAATATATTATATATGGTACATAGGTACATAGATTGGGGAAGTTTTGGTATTATACTTATATGTCTAAGGAGAAAGTATGTTGGGATTAATAAGTGGAATTTTAAAAGGGGCCTTTTGGATTTTGGAAAGCTGATTTTTATTATCAATACTAGGGGCCCAGTGCACAAAAATTTGTGCACTGGTGGGGGGGGGCGTCCCTCAGCCTGGTCTACACCCTCTCCACTTGGGGAACCTGTGGTGCTACTGGCTCCTAACTGCACACCTGCCTGGTAGCCCCAGCGCTGAGGGGTGCTCAGAGCCACTGGGGTACCCGGCACCCTCCAGGCATGTTCTGCGCTGCTCTGGCCCCCAGCGGCCACAGCACCCAGGCAGTCTCAGAGCCACCGGGGTGCCGCACACGCTCTAGGTGGCCCCAGCACGGAGGCGGGATCAGAGCCTCTGGGGTGCCCGGCGCCCTCCAGGCCTGTCCTAGTGCTGCTTTTGACCCACCTGCCCCTCTGCCAGCTACTCACTTGCTGCTGTTTGCTTCTTGGCTGCCGGCCTCCATCTTGGCTGGACTATTTTGCATACAGTCACTCTGATTGGCTGGTGGGCGTGGCTTACCCTGTCCCAAAGAAACGGTTAATTTTACTATTTTGCTTTTATTAGTTTAGATTAACTTATACACTTGTGTGTTTTTTTTCTTTTTCAGTGTTAAGAAATGGTATGTGGCAGACCATTATGTGGAAAGAGGTAAAAACTATTTTTAAAGATATGCCAAAAAGTATTCGTTTGGAGACTTGTAATTAATTGCTAATATTGATTACAATATAAAGTTTATTTTAAGACATAGGTCATCTCTACTTAATGTAAGTTTTAACATGTGGCGTTTCCCCACGAGATTTCCTTAGGACTGACCAAATGCTCACTGCATCGGCTCAGAGCTGTGAAAGTTATCATCCCTGATGGATAGTTTTGAAATCTCAAAGCATTTTCTAGCTCCTAGATCCAGTTCATGAAACAATTTTCCTGATCTTCTGTTCTCCTAACCTCAGTTCAATGTTTTAAATATTTTCTGAGTTTTGAGATTCAATAAAGAGGTGGGACAGAGGTTGGAAACCATCCCATTTCAGCCAGTAGTTGCTGCTCTTAATGTTACAGTCGTCAGAAAGTCTTGCTGCCATGTCCCTGGAGGTATGAGATCTGCAGGGTTGGGGAGTGTGAGTGTGAGTGTGAGGTATGTGTGTGTGTGTGTTTGGTTGTTTATACTGATGAATAGAAAATTTAGAAGAAATATGCTGTGCCATCTGGGTTTCTTCTATCTGATAAAATCAGCTTTTTCAGTGAGTCTCTGTTTTAGGTGGGCCTTCTCAAAAGTCACAGATGCTTTGGGGGATGACTCTTACTACTACAGGAGTCAAAGTTGATTAAAAGATTTAAAAAGAAGATTACTTTTTAGAAGGGTAACTTACAATAGTTTCTCTTGCTAACCATTTAATAAGCAATGCTTAATCTCCAAAATGCCTGTGATATGGTAGCTACAACCTTCATTTTAGTTTTTGTTTTGTTTTTAGTTTGTTATTGGAGCCCCTTTATAGTGTTTTGTGATACACCTTAACCTTGGTAGCAATGCAAGGTCCTGTACGGCAAGTATTAATTGGCACCACTCTCATTTGGAAGTGTGGTGGCTCTTGGTCAAGTGGTTGGAAACTATTGATGTCACAGAAGGTAGAAATGCTACCAGTGCTACAGAACGCAAGGGTTCCCACAGCACTTAGACTGGCCTGTTTCTCTAAGGTGCCTATTGCCAGCCCTCCCCAGAAAGGCACTAACACCGGTTGGAGTGGAGAATGATTTGGGATGTTGACACTATTTGAATCTGTAGAAAATGGAGTGATGATCTCTGAATTGTGGGCCCAGGAGTTGGTAGCTGTGCAAAAGCTGAAAGCTTGAGACCGTTTCTCACATGCGTTTGGAGGAAAAATAAACTGAAGCCAAATACTTGTTATATGATTTACCACTGGCTATTTTATTTCAATTAAAAATACATTTTTTTGTTTATTTAAATTGAGTTCTCAGCATGTACCAGAGGCTGTTAGGCTTGGGGATGCATATGAATATCGTAAAGCTTGGCCCTGCGCTGGAGTTTTCCCTAGTGGTTGCCAGACTTCAGCAGGCACCCCAGTCACCTGAAGGGCAGTATAACAGAGTGCTGGGCCCCAGTCTCAGAAGTTCTGACTCAATAATTCCAAGTGGTGCCCCTAGAATTTTTGTTTTGTAAATATATAATTTTATTGATTTCAGAAAGGAAGGGAGAGGGAGAGAGAGATAGAAACATCAATGATGAGAGAGAATCATTTATTGGCTGCCTCTTGCACTGGGGATTGAGCCCGTAACCTGGGCATGTGTCCTGACTAGGAATCAAACCGTGACATCCTGATTCATAAGTCGATATTCAACCACTGAGTCATGCCAGCCAGGCTAGAATTTGCATTTTTAACAACTTTCTAGGTGAGGCTAATGCGGCTGGTCTGGGAAGCACACTGAGGAACGACTGGTGTGGTGGAAGTGATAGGCAGCCAAACAGTGAGCAGTGGTGGTGCTGAGCTCTGTGTAGGGCTCACTGCAGAGGGGACACCTGGGGACACCTGGGAGGGTCAGGAACAGCTTTCCTTAAGAGATGCTCACGTGCCTGCTTGAAGGATGAGCAGGAGGTAACCAGTTTAAGTCATAGGGCACTGGGAAACCTAGGCACCTCTGCGGAACTGCTCAGAATAGGATGAGAGAACAGGTGATGAGAGGGCAGCAGTGAACAGATGCCAGATGTGCATGCACAATGGAACTGGCTCGCTTTAAGCTCCCCAAAGCAATAATCCACTAATTGGAACTGCCAGAGCTCAGGTCAGTGATCCCCAAGCTGTAGCTGAATCATTGGTAAATGCTGAGAGGTAGCTCTGGGGTGGATCTTGACACCTTTGGTTGATTTTGAGAAGACTTTTGGGCTTATTTTTCAAGTTGAGAAACCCTCTGAAGTGAATTCAGGGACCTGGGGTGTGTGTGTCTCTTTTCACCTTAAGACTTCTTGATTTAGGTGGTTTAATACCCTGATGGGATAATCAGGCATAAGCACACCAAATAGAAAAGCATTTCAAACAAATTTCCAAGTAAGTAGTATCTAATGTATGTGCAACTTCTTAGTACTTTGTTGCTGAGAGATAATTGTGTCTGTATTTTAGTAATAAAGACTGGAGAAAGCCATAATTTCCCTTGTCCTCCCACTTTGAATTAAAAAAAAAAAATCCACAACCTTTTTTTGAAAACATGACTAATTTTTCTTTCTAGCTTTTAAAACTGATTGCTTCTGATTTTTTTCTATGTAATTAAACTGTTCACGTAAAACATTTTTACACTTAAAAACATTTTCAATTTTCATAGGTATTTCTTGCTTTTGTATTGATACTATTAAAATAGCTCTGTAGCATTTATTCTTTGACTTTTCTTTATTGTGGAAGATACTTCAATTATATGAATTCCTTTTGCCTTCATTTATTTTTTGAAAATAAATGTCAAAAGTGGGTACTAATTTCAAATTTGAGTTCTATCACCCTTGAGCCTGATTCCTTGGACTCCCCACACACTGGGATAAGCAATTCACAGCACATATAGAACACATTTCAGTAAACCCTCCTTTGTATTATCGGAAAGTAAACGTAGGTCCCTACTAGTGCCACTCTCCCCGATTGCAAGATCCAATAGTTTTTCACAAATATTGTGTTCTGTGAAATTCATGATTTCTATGGGTTAGAATAAGAAACAGAAAACATAGTGCCCATTTTGAGTTGTGAATTGCTAGTATACTAGGAATGGCCTTTCTTCTTGTGCCATCAGAGAATTCTGCCATCCTTCAAGTTCACACTCAGAGCCCACGCACTTACATCCATGCTGGTCGAGGCTAACACTGAACATGTGCCTGCTTCATGCCAGATGCCCCCATTAACTTCCTTAAACACTGCATCAGGGGGGGAGTTGGGAGATCAACTGAAGGACCTGTATGCATGCATAGGAGCATAATCAGTGGACATGGGAAACTGGGGGTTAGGGAGGAGGGGGGGGGAAGGGCAAGGGGAAAAAATGGAGATCTATCTATCATCTGTTGTAATACTTATCTATCACTTGTTGTAATACTTTAAGCAATGAAATAAAAAAAAAATTAAAAAAAATAAATAAGAAAAAAAAAAACACAAAACACTGCATCAGCCCTACAAAGCCAGTGGTGGCTTTCCCTAGTTCATAAGTGAGGACACGGAAGTTCAGAGAGGGGAAGAGCTTGTCAAGATCCCAGCGCCAGTGTATCCGTGAAGCCGGGATTTGAGCCCAGGCCTGCCTGACTTGAGAGCCCACATTCTACCCAGCCAGCTGCGTATATGATGTGATTCAAAGGATTTATAGGTGCTTGGCTATGGTGCTCCTTTTCTACAGACCGGGGCCTATTTCCGTGGCTTGGGGTCTTCTGTCCAGTGGAGTCTGTTTCCCAAGGTGGCCTCTGACTTTGGTCATGATGATTTTTCTGGCAATTTCTTGAGCTATACAAATCTGTTTTATGTGGCATGTTCCCAGGAGACCTTTTAGATGGACTATTCATGAGTGAATTTAGTATTGTCTTTTAATCATACCACTGGCCAGGTTATTCAGTTTTCAATCTTGGTTGTCTGGCCTTGATCAAATTATTTCACTTTGAGCCTTGGTTTTTCCATTTGTAAAATGGAGAAATTTACATGTGTTAACTCAATTGATCCAGACCATAATCCCATAAAATAAGTGCTGTTGATTTCATTACATAGCTGAGAAAACTAAAGCACACAAACTTTAAGGACTATTTCAAGGTTACACATAGCTGGTAAGGAGTACTGACAGCTGGGGGATTTGAATTCAGAGCTGCGAACTTAAGCCAGTGGTTCTCAAACTTCCTAATGCCACGACCCTTTAATACAGTTTCTCATGTTGTGGTGACCCCCCAACCATAAAATTGATTTATTTGCTACTTCATAACTGTAATTTTGCTACTGTTATGAATCATAATGTAAATATCTGATATACAGGATGTATTTAGGCGACCCCTGTGAAAGGGTCGTTCGACCCCCAAAGGGGTCACAACCCACAGGTTGAGAACCGCTGATTAACTAGTCTCCCCGACTGCATCCAGCTGTGGAATTTATAAGTGGATGAATAATTGTTAGAAAATGAGAACTTGACAGTTCTGACTCATCTTTGTCCCCCATCTCTTTCTTTTATTTTCTTTTCATTCAGCATCATCGCAAAGAGGCAATAGTATCATTTGTCTGTATTGAAAGATTTTCCTGTTGTTCTTAAGAAAAATAATTTGGGCTTCTTCATCTTAAACTTCATGGCATAGTTATACAGTAATTTTTTCTTCCAACATTTAACCACCATTATCACCATTGTGCTTTCTTTTCTTTCATGCTTCTCTTCCTTGTCCCTGGTTTTCTAGGTGACAGTGGGAGACATTGTGAAGGTCGTCAATGGGCAGTATCTTCCAGCAGACATGGTCCTGCTATCCTCCAGGTCAGGTGTGCTATAGTGAGCACATTTTTTGAAATAAATGTCAAGAACAATAAAATATAAAATGCTGACATCTCCAGCCACCCTTTCCCTTTCACTCTGAGTCACCAACCTTCTCTTTCTGGCCTATTCTTCCATTGCCTGTCAGTCACTCTTTCCTGCCTTAATGCTAAATTTTCTTTCTCCTATTTGTCAATTCATTTTACTCTCATGGCTATTCTGGGCTATTCCTCATTGTAGGAAGACATTCAAGACAGAGGAGTGATCCCTCCAGTAACCTCCAGGTGACAGCCTGTCTGAGACTTCACATCCCGGCTCCTGATGGGTCCAGCCCACAACCTCTCCTGCAGAACCCAATGCTTCCCTTTACTAGCTATTCAGAGAGCTGCAGGCATTTTCTCAGGGTAGACATGACCTGCAGGTGGTGTTTCCTCCTCATTTGTCCACATTTTGTTCCCTTTCTGCCCAGATGTCACTGCCGTGTTTTCTAGGCAGTTGTGTACTAGAAAGTTATTATAACTAAGTGAGCAACAGTCTTTGACTTTTCTTTGGTTTGACACATACAATTATATATCAAAGAAGGAATGCCAAAATTTGAATAAGTATAGACTTTTACTCTTGAATTCAAGATTAAAGGATATGATTATGAAAATGGAAAGTTCCTATATTCCTGTTGGAAATCATAGATGCTCACACAGTTTGCTTTTTCTTTGGCTGTACACAGTGTTTCTTTTATTGGATTTGATCACACATGAGATTTTAAGTCTTAACATGAATTATCTGGTTGAGATCAAAGGTTTAAAACTAGACCCTCTGCCGTAGAGGGTTAAAGCACTGTGTACATGGGCCAGCATTCATGTTTGATCCTACTGATTGGTTACAAAGAAACTCTGCATAAAATGTGGATCACTTGATAGTTCGGGGTCAGTGTTTTGGTGGTGGTCCTCAGGAAGCCTGGTTGGAATATGGGATTGTTTCTCTGAGCTGACATCATGTTTTCAGGTGATCATTAGTGTTTGGGTCTATACTGTGTGCCAAGCAGCCTGCTGAGCACATTGTTCCATTTAATCTTCCCAGAAACCCTTGATATCCTTACTTTATACAGAAAAAGCAGAGAAGCAGAGAAATTGAACAACTAGTTGGAACTATGAGGTCAATAAAGGTAGTGCCAAGAGAGTTTAACTTAGCTGGTGGGTGGCAGAGTCTATTCTCTTAGCTACTAACTATGCCACCTAAACCCAGAGGTTGGAAGTGTTAGCTGCTCTGCTTAATTTTATTCTTTGAGTTTTCTGTCCTTCAGATAAGGTGCTTTGGTTAAAAAGTTGCCTGTGGGCAGAGTAGAAGGTGCAGGGCAGTAAAGGCTTGCCAAGCCTGTGCCTTGGTTCATGAACCCTTTGGGCTATGATTTTCTTTAAAAGATGGGTTTGTACTGGCTGTATCAGGAGGAGCAGACCAGGGCTCAGACTGTAAGGATCATGGAACATCATGCTTGCTCTAGCCCGCCCCTCCCCTTCTCATTTACACTCGGCTATTTCTGCTACTTGGGTCATGCAGCCTCTGTGGGGCCTACAAGGGCAGATCACTTGCATTGGTGTTGAGCTCCAAAAATAAATGTTTGTCTTTCTGCTCAATTACTACTACTAAAGTGGTTGTTTATGCAGGTGACCCTTGAACAACACAGGTTTGAAGTGTGTAGGCCCACTCACTTATTGAATTTTTTTTCATTAGATACCTGATTTGTTTTCTATCCGGGGTTGGGAGTCTGAGGATGCACAGAGTCAACTGTATACAGTGATCTATGGCCATTTTATATAGGGGACTTGAACATCCACGGTTTTGGTATAGGCGACCTGGAACCAATTGTCTGCGGATACCAGGGAACAACTGGGAGTAGTTAAATTCTGGGGGACTCAAAAGTTAAGCTTGTGTTTTTTATTGTGCAGAAGAGTAGGTGTTGGTGCCCTAACTCCTAGGATTGTTCAAGGGTCATTTATAACACTATTTTGAAGGGCTGGTCAGCAGACATAGTTTCCATAATAGACTTTTTGAGCTGTGACTTTGTGGAGGGGACCTCAATAAACACTGGCTTCTTTTCTCTCTTTTCTTAGTGAACCTCAGGCAATGTGTTATGTTGAAACAGCGAATCTTGATGGGGAGACGAACCTTAAAATACGTCAGGTAAAGTTACCTTTTATGACTGGTGGTGTTATGGAGGTCTATATAGCAAATATGATCCCCACAGTACCAGTCAGTGCGTTTTCTGGAGGAAAAATGTGTTCTACCACAAAAGGTTATGCTTTAACCCTAATGGAAATTGTGGGGAGAAGATGCCTTTTAATATAAAGGGCACTCCTTACAAGTGGTAGCAGAGCTAAAAAAGTGGGCTTCACCCAAGTTTGGGTCAGGAAAGGTATCATGTGTTAACTTAGATCTCACTGCATTCTCTGCCTGATACTGTCTGTGGGAAGAGAGCGCCACTGCTGGGTTGAGCTGCATGGTGGATGAGAGACATGAAGTTAGACAAACAGTGGGTACCTTCCTTTCCATTGTTTTAATTGAGGTTCTAATTACAGTGAGTGAGCTATTAGATATAACATTTACAAAATTTCATCGTTTAAATAAGTCTATTCTTACTGTACTTTAAAATTCTAGAATGAAGAATAGTTTCTAACATAATAAGCATTTGAAACATTTGACACTTAGATTTTATGCTGCATAAAGTTGAATTTGATAATTCTGTCCACATATCTTTTTTTTCTACCTCAAATACTTGATTTAGACTTTCTTTCCTGTTTAAGGAAGAGTTACTGGGTCTAGTATTATACTGTATCAAAGGGGTGCTTCATTCTATGTTTATGACCGGTATTAGAGTACAGCTAATAAATATGCTTTTCTGGAAGTTGTTTGAACATATGAATTGCTGCCAAACACGGATGTTTCCAGCACAGTGGTAGAATCTTTGTGCTTCATTCATTCTTTGGTAACTTTTAAAAAATATATATTTTATTGATTTTTTACAGAGAGGAAGGGAGAGGGATAGAGAGTTAGAAACATCAATGAGAGAGAAACATCGATCAGCTGCCTCCTGCACACCTCCCACTGGGGATGTGCCCACAACCAAGGTACATGCCCTGGACCAGCATTGAACCTGGGACCTTTCAGTCCACAGGCCAATGCTCTATCCACTGAGCCAAACTGGTTAGGGCGATTCTTTTGTAATTTTTGTATTAGGCTGCTGTCTGTATAAAAAAGAAAAAGAAAAAAAAAGGTACCTGTAACACTGATCTCATGGGCTGATAGCTTGGTTTTTTTTTTGGAATACATTTTATAATATTCATCTATTTCTTTAGATTAACAGTGGGATGTGGAGTGCTACCCCTAAATCTGGAAGACTGTAATCAATTTCCTCTTTTGATTGAACATTTTAGGGTTTGAATTGCACTGCTGATATGCAAACAAGGGAAATATTGATGAAGTTATCTGGGACCGTAGAATGTGAGGGGCCCAACCGGCATCTCTATGACTTCACTGGAAACCTGAATTTAGATGGGAAAAGGTATCACTTTCCTTTTTCTTAGTGTTTTTTTTGTTTTTTTTTTTAGTTTTTTTTTTAATGGGACTAAAAACTACTGAAGCTTTAGTTTGTTTTCTGGCTTCATAATATCTCAAAACAGTGAGATTTCTTCATGTCTAGCTTAGATATGTGAAAATGACCTTCTTTTGAAACACTGTTTTAATCAATTTAAAACATTGTTTAAATTTAGGGAAAGACTGATTTTTGTTAAGAAAAAATAGCCAGACGCTGAAATGATGTTCAGGGCGCCAGTCTGTGCTTTCTGTGTGTACTACCCGCCAGGGAGGAGAGATAGTTTTGGCTGCATAAAATTATCCAGAAAAGCAGAAGGGAGGTGTCTGAGTGTATGAAATCTGATATTTATTAGAGAAGCTGTTTTTGTTTTTTTTTTTTGCTAGCATTCTTTAAAGTAGCATTTGTTTTTTGAAAGTTAAATGAAAGGAACAACAATTAGTCTTCCTTTAAAATATTCACTGCTGTCTGTATTCTGTTGTCTTTGTTCTCTTGGCATTATTTTCTTGGTGGAGAATCATTTTTGTCATTATGTTGGAGTGTAGTTTCTACCTTCTGCCCATCTTTAATCTGCATGCTTTTTATCAATGCTTCCCACCCATATAATTTGAAGAGACCCACAGAGAAGAACCTGATCATGGTCATCAACCCAGAATAACCATAACAACCACATGTGCCTACTTTCTGGGTTTTGATTTAGTGTGCAGAGCCATTCCATAGGCTCCCATTTTGAATTTCTAAATTACTGCTCAGCCTTTTATCTAATCATTAAGTCATTCTTGACAAATTTGATACTATAGCATTTCCCCCCTCTATAATAGACTATAAAATAAATTTCTGGTTATTTTAGAAATTTCTTTTTCTTTTCTTTTTTGGTGTTGAATTTCATAACAGGGTTATAAGAGATACAATTCCCTCTAACATTTTGTAAGAAAAAACAAAAAAATATGTTTGTAGTTGATGAATGGATAAGAGAAACCTTTCTTGTGGGTCTCTTCTTCTCTCCATGCCTCCCCCCCCCTTCCTTTTAATAGATTAAGCCAATGGTACCTTTATTGTCTCAATGAAATAGTTCAAATTTGAGTAAAAGAAACATTTGATTTATTGTGGATTTATGTTTAAAGGGAAAAGCTCATGCTCATTTGTCAGACTACCATTGAATACAAATATTGTTTCCTATTTTTAGCGCTGTTTCCCTTGGGCCTGACCAGATCTTATTAAGAGGTACACAGCTTCGAAACACTCAGTGGGTCTTTGGCATAGTTGTTTACACTGGACATGACACCAAACTCATGCAGGTAAAACATTTCTATAATGAAAAACAATGCTGATTAAAAGAAAAATTTTTTTTAAATTGCAGTTTTTATGGAATAAAGAGTAGAAATGCAGATGTTGTATTTAGGAAGCTTGAGTTTGTGAGCTTAAATTTTGAAAGGAAGTGCCTTTATTTTGGTTCTTTAGGTAGTTTCTCATAGATTTCTGTTATTATATCATATATTTGTTACCTTCTGCTTGAAATATCAATGGTTTTGTTTTCTGGATTCAGGGGGACAATCAGTTCTGGACCTAACAGGGGACTTGTTCTTTCCTTATTTCTCTTACTACTTCTGCTCCTGACCTCCATTAATTAGAATTGTGTAGTAAATTGTCTTATTTAATTAAATTCTAGTTAATTTAAAATCAGTTATTTTTGAACTAATGTTTATGCTTCATATAGCAAAAAATTTAATGAAAATGATATTGTTCTTTCTCCCTGTTAATATTTTTATACTAGTTGCGAATTTGCAGATCACATTTATATCCTAAATAATAAAAGCCTAATATTCTAAGTGTCTGGTCATCTGTTCAACCAATCAAAGTGAATATGCTAATGATATGCTAAGACCACTCAACTGCTTGATATGACATACACTGACCACCAGGGGGCAGATGCTCCAACCAGTAGGTTAGCTTGCTGCTGGGGTCCAGCCAATTGGGAATGAGTGAGATGGGCCAGACATGCCCTGGAGCCCTTCTGTGGTCCTTCCCTGGCTGGCCAACCTCCTGTGTCACTCCCTGGCCCCAATCATGCACCAGTGGGGTCCCTCGGCCTTGCCTGCACCCTCTCGCAATCCAGGACCCCTCAGGGGATGTTGGAGAGCCAGTTTTAGCCCGATCCCTCTCAACGTAGGATCTGCCCCTTGGTGATCAGTGGACTCCCACGAGGGGAGTGCTGCTTAGCCAGAAGCCAGGCTCATGGCTGGCGAGCGCAGGGCAGGAGCCTCTCCCGCCTCTGCAGCAGTGCTAAAGATGTCTGACTGCTAAGCTGTCAGTTAGACATTCCCCAAGGGCTCCGAGACTGTGAGAGGATGCAGGCTGGGCTAAGGAGACCCCCCCCCCCATAAATACATGAATTTCATGCACCGGGCCTCTAGTTATGACATATTTTGCTAGAATAGTTTGAAATTCTGCATAAATCAATGCCCCTATGTGTAATTTCTCATATTTCTTTGATATCACTTGACATCTTATTTTACTAATGGTCACTATTAATGAGAATTAGCTTTTACATACCTTCTAAAGCAAGTACTTCACTACGTTTCTTAACTAAAAAATGTTCAGTGACCACTATACACTATGTCTTGTGCCAAGCTGTATGGATACAATAGTGAAAGGCCCAGCCTTATTATCTGGAGCCATGGGCACTGAGGAATAATAGGGAATTATGAAGTAGAGAGGTCATTGTTGTATAAGTGTCATTACAAAGCACTATAGGTACATATCAAAGGGTCAGCCAACCCAGGTTTAGGCACATCAGAAGCACATATTTATTTATTTATTTATTTATTTGACTTAAAAAAAATATTTTATTGGTTTTTTTGCAGAGAGGAAGGGAGAGGGATAGAGAGTTAGAAACATCGATGAGAGAGGAACATTGATCAGCTGCCTCCTATGCACCCCCTACTGGGGATGTGCCCGCAACCAAGGTACATGCCCTTGACTGGAATCGAACCTGGGACCTTTCAGTCCGCAGGCCGACGCTCTGTCCACCGAGCCAAACCAGTTAGGGCTAAGGAGCACATTTTAGAAATAAAGTTGGAGAAGGGAGGCTATTCTGTTGGTCTACTATTTGAGGTTAAATGATGTAGGAGAGAGTTAACCATTGATAGAGCAGTTGAAGTGATAGACCCAATAGATGGGGAGGATTAGAAGAGTAAAGTATAAGAAGATTGTTGGAGTTTCTGAGTGACAGTTGATTAGTGTGTAGGATGCTTGTCTTCCAGTTTCTAGGGTGGAAGGTTTATAGAGTGAGGAGACCTGGGAGTGATTCATGGGAGTAGGAAGCTAAAGGTAGAGCTGTTGGAGGCCATGTGATGTTGAGGAGTAAAGAACTGAGAGACTATGGCATTTGGTGGGTCGATGCTGTGACTTTAAAGATTGGATCATGGCAAGGCTGGGATAGAGATGGATGCCATAAGCCAGAGGACTTGCTGAGGGAAGAGGCAGAAGGCAGTCACTAAATGGCATGAATTTTACAAGTGTGTTTTTCACATGGCATTAGAAAAATGAAATATCTGAAGTATTGCTGAGTCCCACATATACATTCCATAATATTACCCAGAATCTGAGGGATGTGAGTCTGCTTGAGGGGCCTTCAGGAAAGGCATGTCCTCTGCTGGGGAAGGCGAAGGGCAAGAGAACAGCTTCTGAAGGAGGGCAAGGACATAGAGATGTGTTGGACCTGGAATGGAAGGACTCTAGGTGGTGTGGTGGAAAGGTTACAGAGTGAGTGTATGTGGGAGTGGGGGATCTGTGGCAACTAAAAGGTGAATAGTTGGTGAACGCTGAGAGGCAGCTCTTGGAATAAGATTATTCAGTATATCTGAGCTGTGTCTTATCTATCCTTCCTGCTGGATCCTCACGCACTCCCAAGGGCATGTTAGACAGTGTTAAGTTTGTGGTTCTGAGCAGCCTATATATGAAGACTGTCTTGATAAATAGTGCCCTGCTACCTAACTAGTATTTTCTCATTTCCCCAGTCCAGTGCCAGCTTCCACTGTCTAACTCGTTTGGAACTCTGCTAATCACAGACCACTTTTTTTTTAAATGTAGTGACAAAGAGATCCAGGAATTAGCTCAAATTTGGGCAGGGCCCCAAGTCTAGTTTTCAGATTGTGAATGTTACAAGTTTAGCTGTTCTTCAAGTTTCCTGGTACACTGGTTGTTTCCTCAGGGTGTAATACTGTTTTTCTAGATCATATGTTGGTAACAGAGCTTTGTAGCTAAGTTATATGAGATAATTAAGTTACACTTAAAACGATCCCATCATCTATCTCTTCAGCGAGCAAGGTGTGTCCTGTTACCTTGTAAATCTGCATCCCATGAGTGTGATGGGCACTTTTCCTTGCACCAAGATGTGATAAACCTCTTTGCAAGGTTTATTACATGCTGACTCTTTAAGTACAGAATAATGGAAAGGCCCAGAAGTGTCTGTGCTAGAGTCTCTGTGCCTATAAGGTTGAAATAGGTAGTAAAAATGATGCACTTTCACAGGGGATTAACAGACATGTTTGGGAGCCATCCTGTTTGGGAAATGACGTTTTTGTCTGTACTTGTGCTACTTGGCCACAGAGAGGAAACATGGTTGCTTTAGGGCTCTTTTACTTTGTTCTTGTTTTTCAAACACTCACCTCAATGCCTTCTATTCTTCACGGTTCCCTTGTTTCACGTTTAGTGTAGTTATATTTAGAAATAGTTCAGTGTCTGTTGTTTCTGTTGGTTGGTTGAATGGGAAAGAGAGATATCATAGTAATTGCAGCAAATACTTAGTGCCCCATGTCTAGGAATTTGCATGTATTAACTCATTCGTTCCTCACAATGGCTCTGTGAGGAAGATACTATTATTTCCATTTTTTTATATGAGGACACTGAGGCACCGAGTGTCCAAGTAGGTTACCAGAGTTACACACCAGTGAGAGAGAGAGAGCTGGAATTCAGCAGTCTGGTTCGAGTCCATGTTCTAACTAGTACTCTAGTGACTGCTTTCTTAGGAGGAAATTAAATGTGTAAAATTCAGGCCAGATATAAGCTTTTACAGAATCTAACACTTTGCCCTATTTCTATTAAAAACTTTATTACTCAGAAGTAGCAGTGCTTTCTAAGAATTTTACAGACCTTCTAATGCTAGTCAGAATTTCACATTACAAGCTCATCCTTGTCAGCCGACATGGTCAGCATATGGGGATGAGTAGGCACAGCTTGGCTTTCTACAAGGTGCATGTGTTAAGCCTGAGATTTCGGCCTCTTGTGTTGCATGAAAGATAACTTTTCTCAGCCCTGTTAACTGGTCAGGATTTAATCACTTGAGAAGATCAGAAATTCATAAATGAATGGAGTCATAGAAAATGACATTTATTGTAATTTTTTTCTGCCTGTGCTTCTAATGAATGTTTATTAGAAATTATAAGAAAGATCATCTTTAGTTATAAAAGATGGGAATAGGCAATCTTGCAACTGGTCTCTTGGCTCTTGACCTGAGGCCAGAGGTGATGTGTCCTCCATTGACCTTTAGATGGTATTTGATTGGTGTTAGGTCAGCTTTTACTAATGGATTTTCATTTATATTTTGCAGGAATTTTAAAAAGTGTGTAAAGGGAAAATAATTTAGAGAACAAAAGAGAAAGGGAGAAAAGAGCATAGAAAGGAAAAAGCTGTTGTACTGTTAAGATACCTTAATGGACTTAGCTTTTCAAAATGGCCAGTATGACACTTCCCACCTCCCCACTCCACAGAAAACCATGGCCATAAGAGTAGCATTTCTGAAGTTGGCGATAGAATTCAGGTAATTTCAGAGATGTTGTGGTATGAGTTTTTCTACGGAACTGAGGAATTACCTTCTATTTTCATCTTGATTTTATTTTCACATTGAGACTTTATTTGTATTCTTCTTTTCAGAGACATTTTCATCCCAGCTCTGTTAATGTTCAGATAAATTGAGCCTAGTGGAGAGTGCTGACTTCAGTTTGGCACAAGGCACCATTTTAATGGCCCATTAGTGCCTTAAGATTTCAAACCACCTGATCTTTGTAAAGAGATGGGCTCATTACTCATGGAAGGAGACCTGCAGACTGCTGGTCCTGTGCCCACCTCCCTGTCCACTTCTGGTTTTCTGATTTTATCTAGGCTCTGCTCACCTCTCTCCAGGAGTGGATTATTACCATCCATTGTATTACTGTGTTAGTTTCCTGTTGCTGCTCTAACAACTTACACACACTTAAGCTTAAAACAACCTGAAGTTGTTATATTACCTTCCTGCAGGTTGGAAGTCTGATATCAGATGTCTGCAGGCAGCACTCCTTCCTATAGAGCACCTGGGAAGGATCTAGAGGGGAATATTCCTCGCCTTTTCTGACTTTCTAGAGGCTGTTTGAATTCCTTGTCTCATGACCTACTTCCCCACTTCAGCTTCAAAGCCAAAAACGTTGCATCTCTGTGACCATTCTTCTGCAGTCACATTTCTTGATCAAGGACCTGTGTAATTAAATTGGTCCATTTGGATAATCTAAAATTATCTTCCCTAGTCACAGTCCTTCATTTAATCACAACTGCAAAGTCTCTTTTATCATATAAGGTAACATTCGTAGGGTCCAGTTATCTATAATAATGAAAGGGTAATGTGCTAATCAGGGGTCCTCAAACTTTGTAAACAGGGGGCCAGTTCACTGTCCCTCAGACCGTTGGAGGGCCAGACTATAGTTTAAAAAAAAAATGAACAAATTCCTATGCACACTGCACATATCTTATTTTGAAGTAAAAAAAAAAAAAAAAAGGTGGCAAAAACACCCAGCGGGCCGGATAAATGTCCTCGGTGAGCCGCATGTGGTCCACGAGCCGTAGTTTGAGGACCCCTGTACTAATTAGACCAGATGTCCTTTCAGACGTCCTTCCTTCTGGACAAAGCTGCAGTGGGGGTGGGGAGGGGTAGGAAGGGACGAGGCAGAGGCAGCAGAGGCCCCCGGCTGCGGCCATGGTGGGCGGGGGCCAGGGCCAAAGCCCTTGCATAAATTTCGTGCATTGGGCCTCTAGTTAGCATAGATATTACTGTGGGGATCATTATTCTACCTACCACACTTACCTTCAGAAAATGTTTAATAAAATGACTTTAGGTGCATAACTGTCTAGTGCAAATAGTTTTATTGACTTTTCCATTGTTGAGAAGTATAGTCCCAAACTTTCCATCTGATGTGCAGTGGTCCTTGAATCTGGCTTTAATGAATATATCTAAACTCACTTTCTAACACTGGCTTCTGTTCTAGCTGGGCTTGCTTCTCCAGCAGCAGTGAGAAATCCAACTATGCACATTTCCAGATGTTAGATTGACTTCCTGCTTCTGTTTTATCTTCCTGTTTATATTCTGTTTCTGATTCAGGACTCCATTCAAATTTCTTCTGGCTACTAGAGCTTTCCTGACTCTTCCTGCTTGTTTTTTGTTCAATTTTCCAAGTGAATTATTTTCCCATCCATTTATTTTGATACCTGTTGATGTTCTAGTTTACATTATTGATGTGTATGTGCTTGCATGTCTTTTTCTCAATTAAATATGTACTTTCACATTTTATCTTTATCTATTAATTATAGAGGTATGTTATTATTTTGAACATTCTCTCCAAAGTTTTACAATATCAAATATTTAAGTTTCTCTTGAATTAGCAATATTCTGATTTCTTTAAATTTGACTGAAATAACTAGAGTTGAAGTGTGTTCTTGAAAATGATAGAATGTGTCTTCTGTCATCTTTATTTAAAACAGACTTGTATGCTTGCATATAAGCAAAACCAATGGACAGAGACAGTAGTGGGGTGGGGGCCTGAGCTGGGGGGCAGGAGTGAGTGGGGAGAGGTCATGGGGGAAAACGGAGACATTGTAATACTTTCAACAATAAAGAATTTAAAGCAAATTTTTTTTCCAAATAAACAAACACCACCTAGAAGTAAAAAAATAAAAATAAAAATAACACTAGCTGCTGATTCAGGAATATGGTACATTTTAAGAATTTCATTGGTTATTTGGCAAAAATATAGTCTTTTACTTTTCATGAGTTGAATTTGTGTAACTTACTTCCTTTTCCCCCCACTCCTTGCTCCTGAGTCTGTTCTGTGTTCCTCATGGACTTTAAATGCTATTATACAGAATTCCACCAAAGCTCCTCTCAAGAGATCGAATGTTGAGAAAGTGACCAATGTGCAGATTCTGGTGTTGTTTGGCATCCTGTTGGTCATGGCCTTGGTGAGCTCAGCAGGGGCCCTGTACTGGAATGGGTCTCAAGGTGGAAGAAACTGGTACATTAAGAAGTTGGGTAAGTGTTGGGAGGGATTGCTTGTTGAAGTAGGAGAAAACAATTTTGGGAAATCTTTCTAAGCACACGTGTGGTGTGCCATCTTTCTCTGCCCTTTTGACTACTCTGTATAATGCCAGCCTTTCTAGGAGAATTGAAAGATTAGGAATCATGTAATGAAGTGAAGAGGGATGCATTTAGAGATTGTTTTACATTCAAATGATTGTTTTAAACTATATTTTTGAGTTATTTTCTTAGGGTTGTTCTAGGGATTATAATGTATGTCTTAATTTATTAGCATCTACTTTCTCCTCCCTTGTTTTATGCTATTTTTGTCATATATTGCATCTACCTATCAACCCAATTATGGTATTATAATTATTGACTTATATAATCTTATGCCTTTTACATAAAAGCAAAAAAAGAAATAAACTTATACAGTTATTTTACATTAACCTACCTACTTCATTTCTTCCTGTGGATTTGAGTTACCAGTTTATGTCATTTCTTTGCTTCATGTAGCTTCATTCTATCCTCACTTCTTTGTGCTCTCATATATATTACATCTTTATAAAAAAGTCCGCCAATGTAATTTTATAAGGATTTCTTGCCATCATGTTTTTAAATCTAAAAGAAAGGATTAAAATATGTAGTTATATTGTCTTTTTTTATTGTCTAAAGTTTCACATAGGTCTCCTTCTTCCCCAATTAACCACATGCCCAGCCATTCCAACCTCAGGCAAGCCCCCACCACTCTAGAGTCTGTGTCCATTGTTTATGCTAACATGCATGCATACAAGTCCTTTGGTTGCTCTCTAGTCTGCACCCTCCCCTGCCATTTGTCTCTGGATCTATTCTTGTTCATCAAATTATGTTGATCATTATATTCCACATATGAGTGAGATCATGTGATATTTATCTTTCTCTGACTGGCTTATTTTGCTTAGCATAATGCTCTCCAGTTCCATCCATGCTGTTGCAAATGCTAAAAGTTCCCTCTTTTTTATAGCGGCATAGTATTCCATTGTGTAGATGTACCACAGTTTTTTAATCCATTCATCTGCTGATGGGAACTTAGGTTGTTTCCAAATCTTATCTATTGTAAATTGTGCTGTTATGAACACAGAGGAGCATATATCTTTTCTGATTGGTGTTTCTGGTTCCTTGAGATATATTCCTAGAAGTGGGATTACTGGGTCAAATGGGAGTTCCATTTTTAACTTTTTGAGAAAACTCCATACTGTCTTTCATAGTGGCTGCACCAGTCTGTATTCCCACCAGCAGTGCAGGAGGGTTCCTTTTTCTCCACATCATCGCCAGCACTTGTCGTTTGTTGATTTGTTGATGATAGCCATGCCAACAGGTATGAGATGGTATCTCATTTTTGTTTTGATTTGCATCTCTCGGATGATTAGTTGACTTTGAGCATGTTTTAATATGTCTCTGGGCCTTCTGTATGTCCTCTTTCAAAAAGTGTCTATTTAGATCCTTTGCCCATTTTTTTGATTGGATCGTTTATTTTCCTTTTGTTAAATTGTATGAGTTCTCTGTAAATTTTGGAGATTAAACCCTTATCTGAAATATGTTCTCCCATGCAGTGGGCTTTCGTGTTGTTTTGTTAATAGTTTATTTTGTTGTGCAGAAGTTTTTTATTTTGATGCAGTCCTATTTGTTTATTTTCTCCTTAGTCTCTATTGCCCTAGGATCTGTGTCTGTAAAGAAATTTCTATCACATATTTCTGCATTTTTTTTTAATTTTTAAAAAATATATTTTATTGATTTTTTTTTGTAGAGAGGAGGGGAGAGGGATAGAGAGTCAGAAACATCAATGAGAGATAAACATTGATCAGCTGCCTCTTGCACACCTCCTGCTGGGGATGTGCCCACAACCCAGGTACATGTCCTGGACAAGAATCGAACCTGGGACCTTTCAGTCTGCAGGCCGACGCTTCATCCACTGAGCCAGACCACCTAAGACTATGTCTGCTATTTTTTCTGCCTATGGAGTCTTGTAGGATTTTTATGGTTTCCTGTCTTACATTTAAATCTTTTAGCCATTTTGAGTTTGTTTCGTGTATGGTGTAAGTTGGTGATCTAGTTTCATTTTTTTGCATGTATCTGACCAAATTTCCCAGCACCATTTATTGAGGAGACTGTCATTACTCCATTGTATGCTCTTGCCTCTTTTGTCAAATATTAATTGGGTCGATTCCTGGGTTCTCTGTTCTGATGCATTGGTCT
The DNA here is from genome assembly GCA_004026665.1 of Murina feae. Lineage (NCBI taxonomy): Eukaryota > Metazoa > Chordata > Mammalia > Chiroptera > Vespertilionidae > Murina > Murina feae. The sequence goes on from PVJC01000767.1 coordinate 93,403, forward strand.
ATATGTGTTTTCTTGTGCCAGTACCAGGCAGTTTTGAGAACTTCGGCTTGGTAATATAGCTTGATATCTGGTATTATGACTCCTCCAATTTTGTTCTTCTTTCTCAGGATTGCTGTGGCTATTCAGGGTCTTTTTTATTCCAGATGAATTTTTGGAAAGTTTGTTCTAGATCTTTGAAATATGCCATTGGTATTTTAATGGGGATTGCATTGAATCTGTAGATTGCTTTGGGTAGAATGGACATTTTAATGATGTTGATTCTACTAATCCATGAACATGGTATGTTCTTCCATTTGTTTATGTCTTCCTCTATCTCTTTTTCAATGTCCTATGGTTTTCTGAGTACAGGTCTTTTACCTCCTTAGTTAAGTTTATTTCTAGGTATCTTAATTTTTTGGTGCAATGGTAAATAAGATTTTTTTTTTTAGTTTCTCTTTCTGTGAGTTAATTATTGGTGTATAAAAAGTTCATAGATTTCTGGGTGTTAATTTTGTATCCTGCTACATTGTTGAATTCATTTATTAAGTCTAGTTGTTTTTTGATGGAATCTTTGGGGTTTTCTATGTATAGTATCATGTCATCTGTGAATAATGACAGTTTTACTTCTTTTCCAATTTGGATGCCTTTTATTTCTTCTTGTCTGATTGATATGGCTAGCACTTTCAGTACTATATTAAACAGGAGTGGTGAAAGTGGGCATTCCTATTTTGTTCCTGTTCTTAGGGGAAATGAGTTTAGTTTTTTTCACATTGAATATGATGTTGGCTGTAGGTTTATCATATAAGGCTTTTATTATGTTCAGGTATGGCCCCTCTATTCCCACTTTGCTGAGAGTTTTTATCAAGAAAGGGCACTGGATTTTGTCAAATGCTTTTTCTGCATCAATTGATATGATTATGTGATTTTTGTCAATTTGTTTATGTGATGTATCACATTTATTGATTTGTGGATATTATACCATCCTTGCATCCCTGGAATAAATCCCACTTGGTCATGGTGTATGATCTTTCTAATGTAATATTGAATCCAATTTGCTAGAATTTTGTTAAGGATTTTAGCATCTATATTCATCAAGGATATTGGCCTGTAGTTCTCTCTCTTTTTTTTGTGGTGACTTTATCTGGTTTTGGGATTAGAGTAATGCTGGCTTCATAGAAAAAGCTAGGAAGTATGCCTTCCTCTTGAATTTTTTGGAATAGTCTGAGGAGGTTTTAGTTCTTCTTTGAATTCTTGGTAGAAGTTCCTTTTAAAGCCATCCAGACCATGGCTTTTGTTTGCTGGAAAGTTTTTGATTGCTGCTTCAATTTCTTTGGTATTTATTGGCCTAGTCAGGTTTTTTGATTCTTCCTGACTGAGTTTTGGGAGTTTGTATTTTTCTAAGAGTATGTTCATTTCATCTAGGTTGTCCTTTTTGTTGGAATAGAATTGTTCATAGTATTTATTCATAATTGTTTGTATTTCTGTGGGATTGGTTGTTACTTCACCTCTTTCATTTATGATTTTGTTTATTTGGGTCCTCTCTCTTTGCTTCTTGGTGAGCCTGGCTAGAGGTTCATCAATCTTGTTTATCCTTTCAAAGAACCAGCTCTTGGTTTTGTTGATCTTTTGTATTTTTTGGGGGGTCTCTATGTCATTTATTTCTGCTCTGATCTTTATTATTTCCTGCCTTCTGCTTATGCTGGGCTTTTCTTGTTCCTTTCTTTCTAAGTCTTTGAGTTGTAGGGTTAGATAATTAATTATCATTTTTTGTATTTTTTTTCTGAGGTAGGTCTATAGAGCTTTGAACTTCACTTTCAAGACTGTTTTCATTGTGTCCCATAGATTTTGGATTGTTGTGTTTTCATTGTCATTTGTTGCCATGCTGCTTTTTATTTATTCTTTGACCTCTTTGGTAACCCAATCATTGTTTAGTAGCATGCTATTTAGCCTCCAGGTATTTGATTTTTTATTGTTTTTTATTGTAGTTGATTTCTAGTTTTATGCCATTGTGATCTGAGAAGATGCTTGATATGATTTCCATCTTCTTGAATTTGAAGAGACCTTGCCTGTGTCCCAGTATGTGATCTATCTTTGTAAATGACGAATGTGCACTTGAGAAGAATGTGTATTCTGTGGCTTTGGGGTTAAATGTTCTGAAGATGTCAATTAATTCCATCTGATCTAGTGAGTCATTTAGGATTGATGTTTCTTTGCTGATTTTTTGATTAGAGGACTTGTCCATTGGTATTAGTGGGGTATTAAAGTCCCCTACTACAACTGTACTGCTGTCAACCTCTCCCTTGAGATCCTCCAGAAGTTTTTTTTTAATGCATTTGGATGCTCCTGCATTGGGTGCATATATGTTTACCAGAGTTATATCTTGCTGAATTGCTCCCTTTACAATTATGAAGTGGCCTTCCTTATTTCTTTTTATGGCCTTCACTTTGAGGTCTAATTTGTCAGATATAAAAGTATTGCTACCCCAGCTTTTTTTCCCATTTCCATTCACCTGAAAAACCTTTTTCCATCCCTTCACCGTCAGTTTGTGTGAATCCTTTGTTCTGGATGGGTCTTCTGTAGACAGCAGATATATGGGTCATGTTTTCTTATCTACTCAGCTACCCTATGTCTTTTGATTGGGGCACTTAATTCATTTAAAGTTATTGACTAGAGGCCTGGTGCACAAAAATTTGTGCACTCGGTGGGGGGTGGTCCCTCAGTCCGGCATGTGCCCTCTTGCAGTCTGGGACCCCTTGGGGGATGTCCACCTGCTGGCATGCCTTGCCAGCCTGGGTGAGGGGCTGATGGCTGTTTGCAGGCTTGCCAAGCCCCCCAGTGGGGACCCTCACCTCATGGGGTTGTGGCCAGCCTGGGTGAGGGGCAGAGGGCCGTTTTCAGGCTGCCCACAGCCCCTTCAAGGTTTGGGTCCCTAATGGGGTGCCTGGCTGGAAGTTGGTATCTGGGATTTATTTAATTTCTATAATTGAAACTTTGTTGCCTTGGTCCCCCACTTAAAGCCTGGGTTCCCTCTGGTAACCCAAGGTACCAGCCCAGCAGGTATCTGGGGTTTGTTTATCATCTATAATTGAAACCATGTAGCCTTGAGTAGAGCTCAGGGCCTGCAGGGCCTGCAGGGCCCTGGCTTCCTCCATTGCCCGGGGCAACTCCAGCTCCATGGCTGCCACCATCTTAGTTGAGTTAATTTGCATATTTTCTCCTGATTGGTTGGTGGGTGTGGCTTATGGGCATGGCTTGTGGGTGTAATGGAGTGAGGATTAATTTGCATATTACTCTTTTATTAGATTAGATAGGTACTTGTTTGTTGCCATTTTTATTCTTTATGCCTGTGTCCCTTCTTCCCTTCCTATTTCTTCCTTTTACAGCAGACCCTTTAGCATTTCTTGCATTTCTGGTTTAGTGGTAATAAACTCCCTTAGTCATTTTTTGTCTGTGAAGCTCCTTATTTCACCTTCAACTTTGATTGATAATCTTGCTGGGTATAGTATTCTTGGATTCAGATTCTTGCTTTGCATGACTTTGTATTTTTCAGTCCATTCCCTTCTGGCCTGATGTGTTTCTGTTGAGAAATCAGTTGATAGTGTCATGGGAGATTCCTTGTAGGTAACTTTCTATCTCTCTCTGGCAGCCTTTAAGATTCTTACTTTGTCATTGGTGTTTGTCAATTTAATTATAATGTGTCTTGGCATTGGTCTTTTGGGTTCATCTTGTTTGGGATCTGTGAGCTTCTTGGATTTGTGTGAGTTTTTTTCTTCCCAATATCAGGGAAGTTTTCTGTCATTTCTTCAAACAGGTTTTCTATTTGTTGCTCAGTTTCCTCTCCTTCTGGCACCCCTATTATGCAGATATTGTTTCATTTTGTGTTGGCCCAAAGTTCCCTTTCTCCTCCTGTTTTTTAAGTTTTGTTTTGTTTTGTTTTGTTTTTTAGATGCTGTTCTGCCTGGGTATTTTTTCCTACCTTGTCTTCTAGCTCACTGATGTGGCTCTCTACTTCTTCTAGTCTACTGTTAATGCTTTCTATTGAGTTCTTTATTGCAGCAATGTCATTTTTTTATTTCTTATTGGTTCTTCTTCATTTCCTCCTGGCTCTTACACATACTGTTGAATTTGTCTTTCATCCTTTTCAGCAGCCTTATGACTATTGCTCTGAATTCTTTTTCTGACATATTGCTTGCTTCTATTTCATATACTTCCTTTTCTGGTGATTCCTCCTTTTCTTTCATATGTGATCTGATTCTTTGTCTCCCCATGATTGCTTCTCTCAGGGTTTCTCATTATGTAGCTCTCTCTCTCCTTTCTTTATGTGATAGCTGACCTTTCCTTCCTTGGATTGCCTCACCAGCTGTGTTTAATTTACCAGTTCTGAGTGGGTATTGTTTGATTCAGCTGTTCCTTCTATCTGCTCTGTGAGAAGGTGCAAGGCCTGTTCACATATTTGGTGCCACTATCTCTTCCCCTGTACATAATTTTTAGGTGCCCATGGTCAGGGAGGCTGGAGTCTCAGTGTTCTTGGGTTTGCAGCTGAGGCAGCTGGTCCCTGAGCATTGTGGTTGTAGGGTTCCAGGAGGTATCCAAGCTCTCCCAGATTGAAGGTAAGGCTGGGATTCTGATCACAGCTGGTCTCCCCTTCAAAATGGCACAGTCTCTACAGCAGTGCCGACTGCTCCAGGAGTGATTTCAGGAGTAATAGAGGCTGCCCTCTATTTACTAGGGGCAGCCTGGTCCACCAGTCCCCAACAGTCATGTGGAATATAGCTGTCCTTCATTCACAAATACAGACATTCCTTGAACATCCACACACTTTCCTTTTGTTCTCTCACTCACACACTATCTTGCAGCCTGCCCTCCCATCAGCAGCCACCCTGGATCTCCATATATTGTCTTTTATAAGTACCTATATAATTATCTTTACTACTGCCCTTTGTTTCTTTATGTGAATTTAATTGCTGTTTGTGTCATTTCCTTTCATCTTGGAGAATTTTTTATAGTATTTATTATAAGGCAGTGTAAGTAGCAATATATTTTCCAGTTTTTATCTTGGAATGTCTTAATTCTTCTTGCTTTTGAAGGAAAGTGTTGCTCATACAGAATTCTTATAGAATCCTTGGTTAACATTCTTTTCTATTTAGTACTTTGAAAATGCCATCTCACTGCCTTCTGGCCTCCATTGTATGAGTGAGAGGTCAGCTGTTTATCTTACTGAGTTTTCTCCTTGAAGATGAATCATTTTTCTATTGCTGCTTTGAAGATTGGCTTTGGTTTTCAATAGTTTTTAGTTTATTCAGTCTATTTAACATTTTTCATCAAATTGGGGATGCTTTCAGTTGGTATTTATTTATTTGTTTTTAATTAAACCTTTATTGTTGAAAGTGTTACATATGTCCCTTTTTTCTCCCCATTGACACCTTCTACCCCCCTAGCTGTTACTTATTTAAATATGATTTCTGCCATATTCTTACTCCCTTCTCTTTCTGGTACTTTCATTAATTGTTTCACTAATGCATCCTAATAAGTATCTGAGGCTCTGTCAATTTTACTTTATTCCTTTTTCTTTCTGTTCTTTAGATTGGATAATCTCTCTTCTGCCAGCTCAGATCAGTTGTTGAGCTCCACTAGTGATATTTTTTCATTAAAAAATGTTTTTGTAGATTTTTTTTTTTAGAGAGAGAGAAGTAATGAGAGAGAGAGATAGAGGGAGAGAAAGATAAACATTGATGTGAGAGAGAAACATTGATCAAGCCCACAACCCAGGCATGTGTCCTGACCAGGAAACGAACTGGTGACCCCTTGGTGCATTGGGCAATGCTCAACCAACTGGGCCACACTGACCAGGGTGCTTTCCACTCCCCTACTTTCCTCCATTTCAATTATTGTACTTTGTAATTCAAAAATTTACATTAGTTTTTTAAAACTTCTACCTCTTTATCTACATTATATAGTTAATCAGTCATTGTCATCACACTTTCTTTTAATTATTTAAAGTTTCCTATAGTTATTTGAATATGTTTATAATAACTGCTTTGAAGTTTGTGGTTTATCATTTGGGCCACTCCTCTCAAAGGCAGTTTCTATTGTTTGTCTTTTTTCCTGTTTTTTTTTTTTTTAATGTTTTATAATTTTTGTTGTTAAAAACTAGTTATTTTAGATAATATATTGCAGTAACTCTTATACAATTTTCCTCTTCTTCCTTGAGCTTATTGTTGTTGTGGTTTTTTGTTGTTTGTTTAGTGTCTTGCCTGGACTAATTCTGTGAAATCTGTTTTTTTCCTCAGTGTGTAATAGCCTCTGATGTTGCTGCTCAGTTTTATTTAGATTATTTTACCTTTTCATTCTTTTAAAATGTATAGTTTAAGGTATATAGTTATTTTTAGTACACCTAACCCTTGAACAATGTAGGGGTTAGAGATGTTGACCCCTTTTATAGTGAAAAATCTTTATGTAACTTTTGACTTGCCCCAAACTTACTTGTCCCTCATATCCATGGGGGATTGGTTCCAGAACCACCCCCCCCCCCCCCCCGCCAAAGATACCAAAAATCCATGGATGTTTAAGTCCTGCATATAAAATGACACAGTTCAATGCATTCACAGACTGCCAACTGCAGATCAAAAACAGTATAAATATTTGTTGAAAAAATCTGCATATAAGTGGATCTGCACAGCTCAAACCCATGTTGTTCAAGGGTCAAATGTACAGTCACAGATTTGTGCAACTCTTACCCCTACCTAAATTTACAACATTTTTATCATCTCAGAAATAAACCCTATCCTCATTACTAGCCATACTAGTCAGTTCTCTCGTTTTTATTTTTAAGTCTAGATTCCTAGCTTAGTGGTCAGCCAGTGATTCGTCAGAGGTTATGCTCAAACCTCTTTGTTGTTTGATTTGTGTGGCTTGGGGAATACTTTTTTTAAAATATATATATTTTATTGATTTTTTACAGAGAGGAAGGGAGAGGGACAGAGAAGTTAGAAACATCTATGGGAGAGAAACATCGATCAGCTGCCTCTTGCACATCCCCTACTGGGGATGTGCCCGCAACCCAGTTACATGCCCCGACCGACCAGAATCGAACCTGAGACCTTTCAGTCCCCAGGCCAACACTCTATCCACTGAGCCAAACCAGTTAGGATGGGGAATACTTTTTATATTTGGAGAATTTCAAGTCTGACCCACATTTAATCACAAGTACCCTCTCTGATTCCTCCTACATGTACAGCCTTGTGCATGGACATGAACTTCTGGACTACCATGGTTCAGTGCAATCTTAGCAAGGTTTCTTTGGACATCTTTTTCATGGATCTCCCTATTTAATATCTGGCTAATTTCTGTTTTGTTTGTCCCTACTAGTATTGTAGATATTTGTCTTTCCTGATTATTCGCCACTAGAAACTCTATTCTCTGTGACAGTGCCCTGGGCATGGCTTTTTTCATGCTCTACTCCAAATAATATTATCTCCTTCAGACTGTTCCTGTCCTGGACCACTTTCCTTGCACTATGGTAGCAGCCTGCACCATTCTGGGGTAGATTTATTCAATATGGAGCTAGGATGGGGTGAGATGAGAGCTGCTAGTCCTCATGGCCTAGCAGCTCTCATCTCCCCTATCCTAACCACTCACCCAGAACAGAATTTAGGCAACATGAATGTTGGGGAAAGTAGGGGAAACTGCCTTTGGATTAAATGCCAAAGGCATCTACTTGCCAAGATTGAGTAGATTTTCTTGAATACATGTTTTTGAATTTTTATATACTCTATTATCAGTTTCCAAGCAATTTAAATGCTTGTTTTTGACAATTTTGTCCAGTTTTATTGCTTCTTTTTAGGGGAGGAAATTTGCCAATATACTTATACTAAATTTCAGAATATAAATAAAATTTCATGACAGCAAATATTTAAATAATAAATTTGAATTTTAAAATTTTGGGATATTCCCTTGGGGTTGTTCTTATTCCCATCTTTCAATATATTTTAGTTAAACTGATCAAAACATTATCTTCCCTTTTATTATTTAATGTAGAAAAATTGTGCACTTTGTAACTGTGTGGGGAAGCTCTTACTGATTGATACTTTACAAACGTGGGTTGTGTGGTTAGGACTTCAGTTGTGCTTATGGTCAAATCCCTTGATTTTGGCTCTTAAGATTTGATTTGCGTTATGTGTCCAGCTTCAAAAATGTGAAGGTTGATACTTTGCATATATACGTAGTTCATAAAATATGATCTGGTTAAATAAACAACATTGACACTATCTTGGTAGATAGGCTTTGTGAAAACTGGTATTTAAATTGCTCAGATAATGTCACACTCTAGTATTAGCTGCATGATTTGCAGTGGAAGAATGGTCTTTTGGTCCCACCCGAATGCTTTCCGCCTCATTTTTCTGAAACATGAAAATTAAACTGAAATGTGTTGCTTTTCCTGGGCAGGATGCAAAGGTGATTTCCCGGTTCCTTGTCCAGGTGGATTCAAAGAATAAAGCCACGGACAAAAGGTGGCATAGGAAAAGGTGGAAATTTATTGGAAACAAGCACAGACTCCCTTGTGGGGAGCGGGAGAGAGGCTCACCAAGTCCCTCTTTCCTAAGGTTTATGAGGCCGCAGTTCTTTGTGTCCTGATACCCCTCTGATTGGTCACTATAACAGCTTCAGAACTCAAATCCCATTTGGGGTCCTCTTCCCCCTTTTTTTCTCCCATTTGTTTTTCTGCTCCCTGTGGTTTTCCCATTTATTCCGTGAATGAGTGACTTCCTCTCCCTGTATTCTGTAAATGTATGCCTTTTGGTAGTTCCTAGCTCCCCAGCTTTGCAGCCCTGCAGTTTTCGTCCATGGACCCCCTAATTCCTAAAACTCCCTAAAGCTGCCTATTTTACCCCTAAACACTCCTTTCGATTCTTATAGTAAAGTCTGAGTAGCTCTGATAAATGCAACAAAACTTCACATTTGTACTGTCACTGATGGAGTTTTAACTCCGTTCGAAGAACTTTCCCCTTTTGATACGTGCAGAACTTGTCTCTGTTTTCCCTCTTCTGGTCCTCCTACCCAAGCTGATTCTGACATTGCTTTGGGTTTCATCTCTTAGGGGTCTTGTTAAAGCAAGATATTCCTTCTCTTATTTTTAGTAAGTAGACTCAAAGCTTCTGCCTGCCTCTCTCCACCTGTTTTCCCTGTGCACACTCCACTCCCCTGCCCCCATTTTACCAATTCTTTGGAGTGTCCCAAAGATACTCATAATTTAATGCATTGCAGATATTCCTTACAACCATGTCAAATGTCTAGCCTCTTTTTAAAAATATTTTGTTAGTTAGCTGTCTTTTCTCTGTCCTCCAAAACTTGACTGAAGTCTATTTTTCTGGATGATCTTCATTTGACCATGCCTTTACATTAAAAAAAATCTCCTGTCCTCACTTCTGCAGTGTCTTATGAACATCTCTTTAATGGATGTGACCTGATGCCAGTCACATTGAGAGACATGCCTGCTTCTGCTTACTCTCCTACCCACAGCCTTCTATTAGAAGCCAATTCTTTATTGGAAAGGATTATATATTAGTAGCCTTTATAGTCACAGTTGGTGCCATGTGGCAGGTGCTCAATAACTATTTTAACTCCAATATCTAAATGTACACATAACCCAATACATTTTTTGTGTGAGCATCTTTTAGAGAAATTTCAAAATAATAAAATAAAGGAAACTCAGTGGAGACTAACTAAAGCTCTACAGATGTTGTGGTTTTCTTCCACAGAGACAAGCTCAGATAATTTTGGATATAACTTGTTGACATTCATCATCTTGTACAACAACCTTATCCCCATCAGTCTGCTGGTGACTCTTGAGGTTGTGAAATACACTCAAGCCCTTTTTATAAACTGGGTAAGTATCACAGCAGAGTTGTAAAGTTGAGCTACTGTAGAAATGTCAACCACAATTTTCTAACACTCTCTCAGAACCTTAGCCATTCACTTGAGCTTCCAGAAAAGAATAGTGTAACTAATTTATGATTATGATTTGGTCAGGGATCTCTGGCAAAGGTGTCCCTGTGATAGCAGGGACTGGTTACCTGACATCTCAGCTCCCTGAGCTATGAAATGAGGTGGAGCATTTCAGCCTATTCAAAGGGTTCTTGTAAGTATTAAGAGAAAATGGAGGCAGAGTGCTTAACAGATGCTTGTCCTTTGGTGAGCAGGGATGAAGTGGCTATAACTGTTTATGTTTTGAAGTTTCATTAGTGCTGAGAAAAGGCCTCTTAGGTGTTTCTGTATTAGTGTTTATTAAATATCAAAATTCATGGTGACAGTAAACTTGGATTCCATTGTTAAGAATGGAAGTGGATTTATTTATTTATTTATTTATTTATTTATTTATTTATTTATTGTTGTTAATCCTCATTGGAGGATATTTTTCCATTGATTTTTAGAGAGAGTGGAAAAGAGGAGGAGAGACAGAGAGAGAAACATCGATGTGGAGAGACACATAAATTGGTTGCCTTCTGCATGCACTCTGACCAGGGCCAGGGATTGAACCTGCAATTGACCTGGGACCCTTCAGTCCATGGCCAGCATGGGCTGACACTCTATCCACCAAGCCAAACCAGCTAGGGCAGAAGTGAAAATTTTAAGGAACTGTCTTTGGCATTAAGCTCTTAACTTTGGCAGTCTGTATATGTAGCTCAGGTGCTTTCATGGACATTCAAAAATTTTTCATTATTATTTCTTTAAATTTACTGAATTTACTGGAGTGACATTGGTTAATAAAATTATATAGCTTTCAAGTGTACAATTCTTAAAATATAACACATCATCTGTGTATTGCATTGTGTGCTTACCATTCAAAGTCAAGTCTTTTGTCACCAGATATTAGAAAAGAGTAGAGGGGGTCATGCATATTTTTATTTTATCCTCATAATAATCCTGTAAATTGGGTATTAGATGAGCTTAGAATATGAGTTAGTCTAGATCATGAAAATCTCATCTCGAAACCAAATCTTCTGTATATAAATACCATGTTTTCTCCTGGCATCACAGTGCTTCTCTGTAATAATTGCCACAGTATTTTTAACCCCAAATTAAAAATTATCACTTATAGTATCTATTTTTAATCTAAATAAAGGATTAATGTTATACATTTTCTGAAGAGCCACTCTTCTCTCTCTCAGGACACAGATATGTATTATATTGAAAATGACACCCCTGCTATGGCCAGGACGTCAAACCTTAATGAAGAGCTTGGTCAGGTGAGAGCCTCTTTGGGAACTTGGGTGTTGGTGACATGAGTATGATGGGAGACTAGAGTTAGAAGAACCATGGAGAGATTTTTGCAAAATTACTTCTATATGAATGTGGTTTTGACGTCTGAAGAGCTATCTACTCATTGAAAGTATTATTAAATATAAATCTTAATCAGTTTTGAATTGCATTTTTAGGCTGGCATAGATTTTATCGCTTCGGAGGTACCTGCAAAAAGTTTAGTACAAAAATACAGTACAGTGTTCTTTTGGACTATTAAAATTGTTAGGAGCAAATGGTAGAGAAAACAATGGTTAAGATTCTCAGATATTGTTTAACCCTATAAAACATGTAGGTTTTTGAAGGACAAGTATCTGTTAAACAATCTCTTACATGTTCCGGATTTTGTTTCTGAAATATCTCAGGGAACCATTGTCTTTTCCACCATCCCCCCTGAATCCCCATTACTTTACTGAGTTGTGCTTTGCATTATGTTTTCCTCTTATGTTGAAATTATACAAGCAACTACCTCTTTTGAATGCATTGCAATTAAAGGTTTTAATTTCATTTTATATGTCTTACTGAAACCTCCAAACTACCCTATAAGGTGGGTGCTATGTATATCAGACTAAATTTACCTTCTGTTTGAATTTTTTTCCAGTTTTACAGATAGTTAATTTATCTCTTTTCTATGTCCCCACAACAGTCTTCCCAAACATAAATACAATAAAATAAGAAACATGATCGTGATGCATTGTCTGTTTTCCTCTTGAAACTTTCAAGCCCATTATGGGGTATGGATGTGCCTGAGACAAAATCTTTGGTTATTTTGCACAGTGCTCAGTATATCATTGTTCTCAGGTGCCATTGAACTGGACCTGAATAACTGAAGGATTGACGTGCTCAAGAAGCACTAGTATGAAATTATCCTTATTGGGTGCCTGAGGAAGTAATTTTATTTTATTTTTAAATTACAGTTGACATTTAATATTATGTTAATTTCTGGTGTGCAACATAGTGATTAGAGATTACAAATCTTACAAAGTGATCAACCTGCTCAGTCTAGTATTCGCCTGACACTAACCATAGTTATTATATTATTCACTATATTCCCTATGCTGTACTTACATCCCCATCACTATTTTATAACTGCCAATTAGTACTTCTTAATTCCTTCACCTTTTTCACCTATCCACCCACACACCTCCCATCTGGCAATTATTAATTTGTTATTTGTATATATGAGTTTGTTTCTGTTTCATTTGTTCATTTATTTTTTAGATTCCAAATATAAGTGAAATCATATGGTGTTTGTTTTTCTTTCTCTGTCTAATTTCACTTAGCATAATAGATTCTAGGCCCATCATGCTGTCACAAATGGCAAGATAAATTATAAGATATTATTTTTTATGGCTGAATAATATTCCAATGTATATATGTACCACTTCTTTTATTTTATAAAAGGGAATTTATCTAAAATATATACCTTTCTCTAGGTACAAGTCTTTAAGTCAGATTACTATATTTCATTTGTTTTATTACTATAGTACTCAGATATAATTGTGTTACATATATTAATTAGATTCATGAATAGATCCATCACTAATTAAAATGTTTGCATATGCAGGTAACATAGCTCTATATTTTATATTATCTTACATTCAGATAAAATTAGATTTTCTTAAAATAATTTTTAAAAATAATTTGATTACTTTGTTCTAGCCTCAGGATTTAAATTATGATCAGTCTTTAAATGCCTGGCCTTTTTTTTTTAAATTGATTAAGGTATTACATATGTGTTCTTATTCCCTCATTGCTCCCCCCGCTCCCCGACTATGTATCATTTCTTTATCCATTTGCCTATTGATGGACACTTAGGTTGCTTCTATATCTTGGCTATTGTAAGTAATGCTGCATGAACATTGGGGTGCAGGTATGTTTTTGAGTTAATTTTAGATTTCTTCAGATAAATACCCAAGGGGAATTGCATGGTAGTTTTGAGTTGGAACTCGTAAGTTAAAATTCAGTAGGCAAAGTGATAGCAAATCTTAATAATTTTTATTATAAATTTTCATTTTTTAATATTTTAATTTAATCTTTAAAAATAAGGCAGAAAGACTTTATTAGAAGACTGATTCTACTGGAATTTTTATGCCTTGACTTACTGCATATAAAATTCATATAAAATCTCATTTATAAAGTATTAATTATCTATAGTATACTAATTTTCTATTTCTATGTAATTTTATATTTCTTTAGAAGCATTAATCATCTTTCTTTAAAATTTTTTCTTTACTTAAATGCCTTTTAATTGTTTAAAAATAACAATCCTATATAACAAAAGGGTAATATGCAAATTGACCCTAACAGCAGAACCACTGGGACTGACTGGTCACTGTGACACACACTGACCACCAGGGAGCAGATGCTCAATGCAGGAGCTTCCCCCTTGGTGGTCAGTCCACTCCCACAGAGGGAGCTCTGACAGCCACAAGCCAGGCTGAGGGCTGCCAGCACAGCAGTGGTGGCAGGAGCCTCTCCTGCCTCAGCAGCACTAAGGATGTCCGACAGCAGCACTAAGGATGTCCAACCTGCTCTCTGCTGGCAAGTGGACATCCCCCAAGGGCTCCCAGGCTGCCAGAGGGATGTCTGATTACCAGCTTAGGCCTAATCCCCTGGGGAGCTTAGGCCTGATCCCCCAGGGTCTCAGACTGTGAGAGGGCAGAGGCCGGGTTGAGGGACCCACCTGAGTACACAAATTTTTGTTCACTGAGCCTCTAGTCTAATCTAATAAAAGAGTAATATGCTAATTGCATCACTCCGCTACATCTGAAGCCATGCCCACCAGGCAATCAGAGTGGCTATATGCAAATTAACCCAACCAAGATGGCAGCTGGCAGCCATGGAGAAAAAGCAAACAGGAGGCTTCCTTGCCCCAGCGATGGAGGAAGCTGCCTGCCTAGGCTGACTGTGGCCTCTGCTCAAGGCAACAAAGTTTTAATTATTCAAGATAAATAAATCCCAGATACCTGCTTCCAGCCAGCCTTGCTGGGAGCTTGGGTGGCTGGGGGCTGTGGCCAGCCTGCAAACAGCCATCAGCTCCTCACCCAGACTGGCCAGGCACCCCAACAGGACCCCCCCTCCCCTGAAGGGGATGTGGCCAGCCTGCAAATAGCCCTCAGCACCTTACCCAGGCTGGCCAGGCACCCCAGCAGGATCCTCCACCCTGAAGGGGATGTGGCCAGTCTGAAAACAGCCCTCAGCCCCTCACCCAGGTTGGCCAGGAAACCCCAGCGGGACCCCCACCCTGATCCAGGATACCCTTCAGGGCAAACCATCTGGCCCCCACCGGTGCACCAGACCTCTATTCCATATAATAAAAGGGTAATATGCAAATTGACCCTAACAGCAGAACCACTGGGAATGACTGGTCACTATGACACACACTGACCATCATGGGGCAGATGCTCAATGCAGGAGCTGCCCCTTGTGGTCAGTGCACTCCCACAAGCCAGGCTGATGGCTGCCAGTACAGCGGTGGTGGTGGGAGCCTCTCCTGCCTCCTCAGCAGAACTAAGGATGTCTGTCTGCAGCTTAGGCCTGCTCCCTACTGGCAAGTGGACATCCCCTGAGGGCTCCTGGGCTGCCAGAGAGATGTCTGAGTGCCACCTTAGGCCTGATTGCCTGGGGAGCGTGCCTAAGCCAGTAGGTGGACACCGCCTGAGGGGTCCCAGACTGCGAGAGGGCAGAGGCCAGGCTGAGGGACCCTCCTGAGTGCACAAATTTTTGTGCACTGGGCCTCTAGTATTGTATAATTAAGAAAAAGTACAGAGTACAATTCATGTTATTAACACTCTTTTATAAAACAGTAACACTTGGCTTCCCTTTGGGGTCCCTGGAGTATATCTAGCATCTAGAAACAGTTATGAACACTTTAGAAAACACATAATGGCCCTGGCCAGGTAGCTCAGTTGGTTAAGCATTGTCCTGATATGCCAGGGTTATGGGTCCTATCCCTGATCAGGGCATGTACAAGAAACAGCCAATGTATACATAAATAAATGGAACAACAAATCTCTCTTTCTCTCTCTCTCCCTCTCTCTCTCTCTCTCTCTCTCTCTCTCTCTCTCTCTCTCTCTCTCTCTCCCCTCCCTGAACATTAATTTAAAAAAAGGAAAACCACTGAGAAACTGGAGACAATTTTGTTAGTTACTCTCCCCTCACCAATCCATAATATAATGTCCCAGAATATTACCCATAGAATGATGTTATATATCTTCTGGCAAAATCCTTTTTTTCATCGATGTGGAAACTGAGCTTAAGAAGGATGAGGTGACTTTTTCAAGAGTCCACCAACTAATTATTATTCAGAACCTGAACTATCTCCTGAGTTCCTTTCTCTCTTCTCTGGGAGGACATAGTTCTCACAGCACATGTACATTGGGAGTTCACCTCTTTTGCATGCACCTATGTGAAAATGGTTGTCTTGTTGGCCTCCTCTAGAAATTTTATTTAACTTTGTATATTGAGAGTTTAATGAATTAAATCTCTAAAATTTCATATCTTGGAAAGTTATGTAATCTATAGCAGTTCCATGCTGCCTTCATGTAATCTTAATGGTGACAGTGACTGAGAAGCATGGTGTTTGTTCTGTGCTGCTCAGGATATGCCTTCTTAACCCAGCTAGGAGACAGAGTCTAAAAAGAGATATTTCAAGGTTGCCAAAGTCTGAGCTTGTTGTCTTGACACATTGGACATTAGGAGACAATACTGTATGAGCTCATGTGAATATCTTGAAGAATGACATGTGTCTTTGAGATGCCCCATGGCAGAACTTAAGTGCTTATAGATTTCCTAGAGTCCTGGTGCACAAAATTCGTGCGTGGGGGTGGGTTGGGGGGGGAGATGTCCCTCAGCATGGCCCGCATCCTCTCTAATCTGGGACCCCTTGGGTGATGTCCAACTGGCAATTGGACATCCCTCTTGCAATCCAAGACTGCTGGCTCCTAACCACTCACCTGCTTGCCTGCCTGATCACCCCTAACCCCTCTGCCTGCCTGCCTGATGCCCCTAACTGCTCCCCTGCCTGCATGATTGCCCCTAACTACTCTATCTGCCTGCCTGATCACCCCTAACCTCTCTGCCTACCTGATTGCCCCTAACCTCTTTGCCTGCCTGATCTCTCCTAACCACTCTGCATGTCTGCCTGATCACCACTAACTGCCTCTGCCTGCCTGCCAGATTACCCCTAACCACTTGCCTACCTACCTGATCACCCCTAACTGCTTGCTGGGGGCAGGGCCAGTGTTGCAAGGTGCCGTCTGCCTACCTGATCGCCCCTTATCACTCTGTCTGTCTGCCTGATTGGCCCTAACTGCTTGCTTGGGGGCAGAGCCAGCCCAGCGAGGGGCTGTCTGCCTACCTGATTGCCCCTAACTTCTGGCCTGCCTACCTGATTGCCCCTAACCACTATGCATCCCTGTCTGATCACTCCTAACTGCTTGCTGGGGGACAGGACCAGTCCAGTGAGGGGCCATGGTGGTTCTGGTCTAATGATCGTTATGGTCATGACGCTGTTACAGTCTCTGGCCTATAGAATAATGGCTCCAGGTCTGTTACTGAGTCTCCTTTGTGCATTTCCACACAACTAGACTCTATAATTAGCTATTGAAAAATGTTTTTAAGTGGCCTAATTAGAAATATTAATTTAATAATATCATCTTCTATAATAAAAGAGAAACATGCAAATGTGACCGTTACCACCAGCCAATCAGAGCGGCTGTATGCAAATTAACCCAGTCAAGATGGAGGCCAACAGCCAATCAGAGTGGCTGTATGCAAATTAACCCAGCCAAGATGGAGGCCAACAGCCACGGAACTAGAGCAAACCAAAGGGTTCTGTTGCAACTGCCTGCCT